>JALHBL010001365.1:0-244922 GCA_023638675.1 Camponotus pennsylvanicus
TTCCCGCGCGGACCCCCTCGTCCATCGCTCGCGCCGCGGATCCCCCTTTCCCGCGCGGACCCCCTCGTCCATCGCTCGCGCCGCGGATCCCCCCTACCCGCGCGGACCCCCTCGTCCATCGCTCGCGCCGCGGATCCCCCCTTCCCGCGCGGACCCCCTCGTCCATCGCTCGCGCCGCGGATCTCCCTTCCCCGCACGTGACGTCACTCCCCGCACGTGACGTCATCATCCCCCGCACGTGACGTCATCATCCCCCGCACGTGACGTCATCATCCCCCGCACGTGATGTCATCATCCCCCGCACGTGACGTCATCATCCCCCGCACGTGACGTCACCCCCTCGTGACGTCACCCCCCTGTCTCGTGACGTCACCCCCCCTCGTGACGTCACACCCCGCGTGACGTCACACCCCCCTCGTGACGTCACCCCCCCCCCTCGTGACGTCACCTCCCCCGTGACGTCACCCCCCACGTGACGTCACCCCCCGCCGGTTCCCCCTCGCCCCTCACCCCCCCTCGGAGCCCCTGCGTTAGAACCGGCCTAGACTCACTACTCATACGTACTTTTAATCCTATAATATCTAGAGTATCACAATATATCTATACAAAGTTGTTAAAAAATTTATGCATAATTTTAATATACGCGAATAATTTATTATTTAAATTTTATAATGCACACTATTGACTGGAAAGTATTTCGTGAATAATAGCGATATCAGTTGGATACTTTTTTGCCAAGCTTTTATTTGGTACATAATGAGTGCCTTCGAATTTCGAAAAGTATCGCCCTATTTCAACATTATCGATACATTTGGGTGTACGTATCGATATAAGATCTAAAACAGAAGAAATACACATTGTAAAAATGAAAGATTATACTCATAGACTACATATTATTCATAAAAATGCTGCAAATCTTCATACCTTGTTGCTAATAACATATTCTATTATTTTCGGAGAGAATTATGTAATACGGCTGATCGACAATATTCTCATTTTTATAATCTGCGCATGTACGTAAATGTGATGCGTACATTTCCCTCGTTTCACTTATCGAAGTGTGTTTACAATGCCAACCAATTATCACACCATGGTGATGTTCTTTAAAAAGTCGATACAAACTTGGCTTTATATGTGTTACAATCATTCCTACAGCAAATTTAATATTTTCTTTTCTATTTAATTGTTCTTTTTCTACAACATTAGATCTAATCTGTGAAAATATAATAGCAATATTCAAATATAACATCTTGTCAAACGGTTTTTAAAATAATATACTGATTTAAAAATTTGAAATAATTATAATTAATATAATTTAGTCATACATTAATATATGAATATTAAAGTACATTATATATTATAATAACATACCTCTATTATCTGTGTAATTCTTTTGTAGTAAGCATCATATTCTAAATCATCACATTCTAAACCATTTAATAGGATTACGGATAACATATCCCACTTCCATCTATAATTTATATTATGATTATCTCTTATTTCATCACTTAATCCCTCAATCAACTCCTCTATTATCTAAAAAATATATATATAATAAACAAAATTTTGATTGGAGAAAAAAATAAAAATAACGATTATTACTTTCATTCATTAATTAAAGAAAAACAACTATGTGTTTTCTTTACACCAATTGATTCCCCTCATTATTTTGTACATAAAAAAATTAAGGTAAGATAATCGAAAAATGAATATTTTACAAGATATTTTACGGTTTATGTAAAATTAAGAAATTATTTCAAGCCTCATAACTCAAAAAGTACTTAACGAAAAGGTACTTAATTATAGTGTTTTGGAAAGCTCTCGAGATAAGCTACAAGAATGTGCAAAAATATATAGGGTGTTCCATTTAAAAAAATTGAAGTGACCTTCACGTGACCTTCAAATGACTCTTCAAGGTCAAACCAATGGTACCATCTTATGGCCCCCTCGAAACATTTTTGTTTGCTGGGCTTAGTTTTTGAGATATTTTACTGCAAGTTAAAATGGGACACCCTGTATATATATACAGGGTGTCCCATTTTAAATAACGACCTCAAATATCTCCCGAATAATACGTTTTACAGAAAAATGTTTCAGACAAAAGTTGTATGGTTTCGAGGGGGCCATAAGATGGTACCATTGGTTTGACCTTGAAGAGTCAAATTTGAAGGTCACGTGAAGGTCACTTTAATTTTTTTAAACGAAACACCCTACATATTTTTGCATATTCTTGTAGCTCATCTCGAGAGCTCTCCAAAACTCTATAATTAAGTTAGTTTTCATTAAGTACTTTCCGAGTTATGAGGCTTGAAATAATTTCTTAATTTTACATAAACCATAAAATATCTTGTAAAATATTTATTTTTCGATTATCTTACCTTAATACTTTTATGTACAAAATAATGAGAGGAATCAATTGGTGTAAAGAAAACACATAATTGTTTCGAAAAAAAAAATGTAATTGTTAATTGCAAATTACATTTACATTACAGCGGATGAGACGTAGCACGCGACACGCTATTCGTTGGCGGCGACGCGGTGGGGGCATCGACCCCCCGCGAAGATCGTATAAATAGGCTGAAACAATCAATACTTGAATCAATAATCCTCCGATTATTAGAAGCGTCAAAACGACATGGCAAGATATACAAATGAAGAATATTACGACATGTTAATGGCACTCGGTGAGTGCCATGAGCATCAGAACGCTGCGGCAACAAGATACGCCGAATTATACCCAAATTGGGCGAGACATCCGTCGGCTGCTGTTATACTTGAAGCAGCTCAAAGATTATACGAGACGGGCAATGTTCTCCCAAACAAACATGATGTTGGGAGAAATCGTAACGCAAGAAATTTGCGAAATACTGAAACGGTTATTCGCGCTATCGAGCAAGAACCCGAAACAAGTATTCGGACTATCGCTCGAGAGCACAATTTGTCGTATTCAACGGTACAGAAAATATTACGAGAAGAAAAATTGCACGCATTTCACTATACTCGCGTGCAACATTTACGACCAGAAGATTATCCTGTAAGAAGAAGATTTTGTGAAAATTTTCTGAGAAGGATAGATAGAGATCCCAGATTCCTTTCTCGTATAATATTTAGCGATAAATCGCTATTTACGCGAGAAGGAATATTTAATTCGCATAACATGCATTTGTGGAGCGATGAAAATCCCAGAGTTACACGAGTCAGGAATTTCCAAATTCGTTGGAAGCATCTGGGCTGGAATCATGGGGACTGAAATACTAGGCCCAATCATTCTCCCGGACATTTTAACCAGCGCAGCATACATTGACTTATTAAAAAACGATCTACCAGATTTTTTGGAAGACGTTATTGAATAGAAACAAAATTATATTCCAACAAGACAGTGCTGGCCCTCACAATGCCAGAATTGTGACAAATTATTTAAATAACGAGTTTCCTGGACGCTGGATAGGTCGATATGGTCCGATACGTTGGCCTCCAAGATCCCCTGATCTCAATCCACTGGATTTTTTCTTTTGGGGATACTGCAAGGAAATAACTTATAAAACGCTCCCTGAAAACATGGAGGATTTGGAAACAAGATTGAGATATGCCATATGGTCTGTTGAAGAAGATGTACTTGCAAATGTCCAAAGAAATTTAATGAAACGCATGAGAGCTTGCGTTCGGATGGATGGAGGCCATTTCGAACATTTACTGTAAAATGTCGAAAACAATCCGCCCTTTTTAAGGCGATCAAAATAATCCGCCCTTTTCAGAGCGACCAACATTCTTAAACGTGGAATCTTCTTTCGTTTTCAAAAAAGCGTAAGAAAAAGCCAAGAGAAGGATCAAGACGCGCTGCAATTAATTAAAATTTTTTTTATATATTGATTTTCCATGATAATAGCTAAATAAATATTTAATAATAACTATATTTATTTATAAATAAATTAAATATTATTATTGATATTAAATAAATAAATATTTAATATTAATAATAATAGTAAAATATTTAATATTAATATTTAATATTAATAGTAAAATATTCAATATTTTAAAAACATTCATTTATTCTAATTAATTTTGAATATCATATGATGTATGTATATGATAATAATAATATTATACGCGCGTTAAATGTTTAATATTGTATGTTGTACCGCGTTCTTCGGTCAAACACATGATTACGTTCGGCAGCGCTGTTAATACTTTAACCTACCGTAACCTAACATAACTACAGCTGTTTGCTACCGCCGAATAAATATCGTCGCGTTGTCGCGTTGTTGCGTCGTCGCGTCGTGTAATAACGTGTGTGTCCGCGTGTATTTCTTTCATCAAGGGATTTTTAATTGCTAACAGTGATTATTCGGCAGTGATTGAGGCCCAGTTCGACAGTGGCCAGTTAGCTTAACTAGTAGTTAAGTAGTGATGCCAACCACTGAAACAAAATTCGGTAAGCTATTTACAAGCTATTTTAATTAATATTCAGCTTCGTTCTCATTACGATACCTCATCGCAAAACGAAAATGGATATCAAAACAAATCGTATACGAACACCAAATTTTTGTCATGAGGAAAAACTGGTACTTGTATCATTAATAAAAAAATACAAATTGATAATAGAAAATAAGTGGACTGATGTTGTGAGTATTAGAGACAAAAAAGAGGCTTGGCTGAAGATATTGGACGAGTAAACTTGTCAAAATCTAACCTTGTAAATAGCTTACCGAATTTTGTTTCAGTGGTTGGCATCACTACTTAACTACTAGTTAAGCTAACTGGCCACTGTCGAACTGGGCCTGATAGTGATTAGTGATAGAGTTAGTGATAGTTTAGTAAATTCTCGTTTTATCGAGTGAGTGAATAAATGTGGTTACGTTGAAGTTTACAAAAGAATACAGTTTATAAAAAGAAAAACTTTCGATTACTTATTTAATGTGGATGTCTCTGTCTTTTGTAACGTGTGATATCTACGTTAAATTTGAGTGAAAGTGCGATCTATCGGAATATTTATTTCTCAAGAAACTACAGCATAATTAGCAGAAGTCATCGAACAAGGTAATATATATAATAATTATTCTCTGGCGTTGTGTCAAAACAGATCTTGGGAAGTCAGATAGTGTCCCAGAGGAAATTCGTAAAAAGAGAGGGGTTTTTAGTGGGTAGGGAGTACCGAGTTGGTAATTAGACTTGGTACTCGAGTCCCACATAACTCACCGGACCGACCGGTGAGTATGCATAAAATGCATTTTCCCCTTTCGTAAAAAAAAAAAAAAAAAAAAAAACCACGGGTAAGTGAGCGAATGAGAGAGAGAGAGAGAGAGAGAGAGAGAGAGAGAGAGAGAGAGAGAAGAGAAGAGAGAGAAGAGAGAAAGAGAATGTATGTATTCGCATGTATGTCCGTGCACAGTATAGCGACCTGATCGCCGAAGGCGCCCCGCGTGAGCGCCCGCGTCTGACGGTTAGTTGCGCCGCCCTTGCCTGCTTCTTGTATCCGACCCGTAATAAGTGAAATATTTCTCTTAATAATTCAAAAACTATACTTTGCACGAAATTTTGCCAAAGGAAAAATCGTCTTAGAATTCGGTCAAGATTATGTTTTTGCAAAAACATAAAGTTATTTAGAATCACCTTGTATATGTGTATATAGATATATAACTGAATATACTCAATATAAAGGATGAAAAGACTTCAAAGTCTGATTCAAAGTATATAAATACATACAGGGTGTTAGAAAAGTCCCGGAACGGTCGAATATTTCATAAACTATGCACTTTAGAAAGAAATATTTCAGACAAAAGTTGTATGGCTTGAAGGGGGCCATAAGATGGTGTCATTGGTTTGACCTCGAAAAATTGTTTGAACATCACGTGAATGTCACCTTCAATTTTCTAAACGGAACTACCTACTTTTTATTGAATATTCTTGTAGTTTATCTCGAGAGCTTTCCAAAACACTATAATTAAGTCAGTTTTCATTAAGTACTTTTCGAATTATGAAGCTTGAAATCATTTCTTAATTTTACATAAACCATAAAATATCTTGTAAAATATTCATTTTTCGTTTATCTTACCTTAATACTTTTATGCACAAAATAATGAGAGGAATCAATTGGTGTAAAGAAAACACATAATTGATGCATTTACTTGGGACCACGTGGGTTTCTGCGGGAACCATACAATCAAGCGGATTCCATTGTTAGGAAATGGGGGGAGGTAGCAGCACCGTAGTGTGTCCATATATGTACTTTGAATCAGACTTTGAAGTCTTTTTATCCTTCATATTGAGTATATTCAATTATATATCTATATACACATATATATGCCGGTAGAGCTCCAAATATTTCCGTTTTGGTTGGAATCGACTAAATATTACTTCCAAGGGTCTAAGGAAGTGATTTCACCCATTTTGGTCCAATTTTGGAGGGGACCGAAAACAGGCCTTATTGACCCTCCTCCTTTAATAAGGACAAAATGTCTGTTAGAGAAAAATTTCAAATAGTAAATAGACAAACGCACGTTTCGATCTTCTACAGATCCTTTTCAATAAAATATTACAAAGGTAAACGCTGTAGCCTAACAAAAAAGATTAGATGGACTTTAAGAACGGTTAAAAACGGTTTTCCTTATTAAATTTGCTTATTAATATACGAGATTCTGTCTTAGAATTATTTTTTTTATTTGTCATTCCGTACTGTCACCCGACGCCACAGTCCTAAGCCTTTTTCTTGTACCAATTTGAGTTATTATCATACGGACCGTTAACCCTTATTTGTTTTTGTTTTTATTATAATTAATGCTCATGATTTCTCGAACATTTGCAATTGATTGATTAAGAATGTTGTGCAGAAGTCTTATTTCAACAACAAAGTGCATTTCAAAGAATTATGAAAGATCTGACAATAAAATTTTTTCAAAATAATAATAATCATAAAATATATAATTGCATAGCATATTTTTTAAAAAATCAAACAATTTTTTATTTATATCGTATGTTGTTTCGTTATATAGTGCCATTTCATCGTTCCATATATATTAATACATAATTACGAAAAATTAATAGTATTTATCAATAAAATATAGGTTTTTATAAAATCTTAATAATTCTTATAAAATAAATTATACTAATATTATTATAATGTTTGCTATTTTTTAAAAAAGATAATGTATATAAGCGACTGGCACATTTACATTTTTATACCAATGTAAATTTGCATTAACGTAAAAAACTATATGATTCTTTGAATGCGTATATACGTACAATTACATATAATTTTTTCTTATATAAAACTATTATAATTTTATTATTTGTATTTATAATCGATTAAGATAAATTCCTCAGATATTATATAATTCAAATAATATCAGAAATCCTACGCCATCACAATATCATAATAATCGGCTGATCTTTTTAAATTAATGTCTAATTAATTATTATAAAAAATCACAAAATAGTAAAGAATTTTTCTCTGATTTAATACGTTCTGTCAGCAGAGATGAGTGAAATAAATATTACCGAACATACTGTATAAATCCAAAAAGTTTGAAGAAGCCAAAATTATACTCACTTCGGTTTCCATATGATTTGAATATTCTTATATTCGTACTCTATCAGTCTTTTCATTATTACCATCAGAGTGCAGTGTATGCCGAGTCTTCTGGCTACGATGTAATATGTAGCAGTTAATACATATCTTTGAAATAAATCTGAAATCTATATAATAAATTATGTTAAAAAAATTAAATATTTAAAAAATATAAAAATTATAATAGTTCTTGCGCATAGCATGACAAATTATTATTGTATTTTTAAATAATCTAAATAAAACTTACATTTAAATACTTGATTTCAGAATCTGATATTATCAATAATTGATATAATTTTCGGATGTCTAAAATAGAAAATATATACTCTTCAAGTACACACATAATTTGTTTGGTTTCTGTTGGATTCCAGAAATTGTCATCAATATTGTTATCTCTCCAAAAAGAAAACTGTTCCAACGGGCTCGAGAATATTGAATGTTTAGGATATATATTTTTAAGGCGGGCCAGTACTTCTTGCGCAATACCATCTAACCATTTATTTATAATCGAATAACTTATATGTGGTAGAAAATATTGAGCAACTATAGTAATTTTTTGTTCTAAAAGCTGCTTTTTATTCGGCATATTTAGAATTTGTATTTGCTTGTATAGATAACGATATTGTTTTAGACAAATGAAAATTAGCTCTAAATTATATTTAGTTGTCAAATTGAAACCGAGTGAACTGAAAAAAATTTATATATTAATTATACATTAATTTATAACAGACCTGGCCTCGTGGACGCCCACGGACCACGAGCGGAGGAGAACGTGCCACCTCTCCGCGCCGCTGTCTCTTCCCGTCTTTCCTCTCTAGCCCCTCGAACCCTGTATCGAGTGGCCAGAGAGGTGAGGAGGGAAGAGGCAGCCGCGCGGAGAGGTGGCACGTTCTCCTCTCCGCGTACTCTGCGTGGCCAGGCCTGATTTATAAGGTTAATAACAATTTAGTTTATTGAATTTTACCATGATAATGATTGTGCGGAAATAATTTTATTTAGGTCATCTAAAACAAAATAATAAGACGTAGAATCTTCAACTATAGAATGTAGAAGACATTCCAATTCTTCTTTGTTAGTTTCCAATAAATTATTGTCGGTTATCAACAATACATAATACTGTAGTTTTTTGATATACTGTATTCCTGTTTCTATTTGTTTTTTAAAATTTAAATGATAAAAAACTTTCTTCGGCTTCTTTGTATTATATTTTTTCACAGCAATAGAACATCTAAAGTTCAGACAAAAATTTTTAAGATATATATTAGAAACAACTCCATAATATCAGCAAAAGCTTGAATAATATATTTTCTTCTAAATATAAATTTTTTAATTTTAAATGTAAATTTTGTAATTACTAATTAATATAGTAATGGATCGCAATTTATACACATACATTGCAATATCAATAAAAAATCAATAAAAAATATCTAAATACAATTAATATTCCCATTTTGCCAGTAAAACAGACGCTGTAGGATCTCCTTAATTTGCGTGGCAATTCTGTGATAATGATTTTGTAGTGGTTTGGCTATTCTATATAACGATCTGTCGCGGTTCGTATGAGGATAATAATTGTAATAATTATTATAATTTAATATAATTTAGTATGTCATTGAGTTATTGTATATATTGATAATTCATATTAATACATCTTTACGAATAATTTGGTTCATTGAAAAATAGAAAGAATTATATGTAAAAAATATTTATAAAATATATTATTTGTATAGTTAAAACTTTTATTTTATTATTTGTATAGAGATAAAAATTTAATAAATAAACATATATATATATAATTTAAGGAATACATATCAATATACAATTATTGTTATTTTCAACGAACCAAGTTATTTATAAAAATGCATTATATGAGTTATACTAAATTCACTAAATTTTTATTAATTAAATTATTAAGGATTTCAAATGAACGCGCTATCACTACAGTTCTTCCGTCGGTCGGATCTACGCGACCGACGCGCCTCCTTTGTTGGTTACGGCTGCTACCTATATCCTTTTTATATATAGCAAGTACAATTATTATCCAAAGTCACGTTGTAACGTATTTTTATAGAATATACATTCTAATACAAGAACTCTGATTCTCTCGTCCTCTATTATTGCGCGTCCCTCTCGCCATTTAACATAAATAAACAATATGTTTCACAAATATTTCCTACTGATTATTCTTGCTATTTTTCAACGTGCCAGGTTATTCTTAAAAATTCATATATTAAACGAGTTATCTTGCATGCATATTAACGGCTTAGAGCACTAATACAGATAGGATTCAAAAATAATTTAATTTAAATATTGCAGGAAGAATTTGTTCACTATGTATATAAAGAAACTCTCTGATATAAAAAAGTAATAGTAATTATATGCCTAATAATTTAATCATGTAGGAAATAAATCATTACTCGTATATTTTTAAATCATTATTGCGTATGCGAGATGATATATAAAATACATGCATCTTTAGGGATAACTTGTTTTCGTTGAAAAATAACAAAAATAGACAAAAAACATTTATGAAATATATTATTTCTTTAACTAATAAAAATTTACTGAATATATTTGTATACAATTTAGAAAGTGTACTTATATACAATTTTTGCTATCTTTCATCGAACCAAATTACCGTAGATATATTATACGAGTTAATTTATACATGCACTAATGATTTAAGAGCATATACAGGGTGTCCTAGACCACCCGTACACCCCTTTTCTTTCAAAAACTAAGCATTTTAGAGAAAAACGTTTTCGACAAAAGTTGTATGGTTTCGAAGGGAATTGTTAATTGCAAATTACATATTTTTTCTTCAAAACAACTATGTGTTTTCTTTACACCAATTGATTCCTCTCATTATTTTGTAACGTAAAAGTATTAAGGTAAGATAATCGAAAAATGAATATTTTAGAAGATATTTTACGGTTTATGTAAAATTAAGAAATTATTTCAAGCCTCATAACTCAAAAAGTACTTAACGAAAAGGTATTTAATTATAGTGTTTTGGAAAGCTATCGAGATAAGCTACAAGAATGTGCAAAAATATATAGGGTGTTCCATTTAAAAAAATTGAAGTGACCTTCACGTGACCTTCAAATGACTCTTCAAGGTCAAACCAATGGTACCATCTTATGGCCCCCTCGAAACCATACAACTTTTGTTGAAAACGTTTTTCTCTAAAATGCTTAGTTTTTGAAAGAAAAGGGGTGTACGCGTGGTCTAGGACACCCTGTATACTAATGCAGATAGAGTTCCAAAGTATTAATTTAATTTAAATATTGCAGGAAGAGTTTCTTTATATAAAAAAAAATTTATGAAAAAATAGTGGTTATATACTTTCTGGATAGTATAACCAGGTAAGAAATAAATTATTGCATATTCTTAAATCATTGTTGCATATGCAAAATAATCTGTATAATGCATTGTCACGAATAACTTGATTTATTGAAAAATAGGAAGAATATGTAGGAAATATTTATGACAAATATTTATGACACATATATTGTTTGATCGTTAATAAAAATTTAATGGACATGTTTATATAATTCAGAAAATTTACTTACATACAATTCTTGCTATTTTTCAATGAATTTATTTCTTACTTGATTAAAGTATCAGAAAATATATAGAACAATTTCTTTATATAAACGTTTTTATAAACAAATTCCTCCTGCGTAATATTTAAATTAGATCAATACTTTTGAACCCTATCTACATTAGTATATATGCTTTTAAATCATTAGTGCATATACAAATTAACCCGTATAATATATGTATTTATATGGTAATTTGGTTCGATGAAAGATAGCGAAAATTGTATATAAGTACTCTCTAAATTAAAAATTGTATACAAGTATCTTAACTTAATTTTTATTTACTAAACAAATAATATATTTCATAAATATTTCCTATACATAATTTTTGTTATTTTTCAATGAAACAAGTTATTTATAAAGATGCATATATACTATATGAGTTACCTTAGATATGCAATAAGAGCACATACACTATTAATTTATATCTAATTGAACTATTCAGAAATTATATAGCTACTTTTTATATAAATCTCTGTATATATTCTGTATATACTCTGTATATAACAATCTTCCTGCAATATTTAAATTAGATTAATAAAGATTAATAACTTATTGTTAGATTAATAATTTTTTCATCTCTCCTATCAACATTAATGTATATGCTCTTAAACCATTAATGCAAGATATCTCGTACAATACTTTTATGATTAACTTTATTTATTGAAAAATAACAATAATTATGTATTAATTTCCTAAATATATATAAGTACATTTACTATTTAAAAAATACTAAAAAAGTGCCACGCGTGATGTATTACATTTTTACAAAATGATATAACATCTAAAAACTTCTGTTTTTAAAAAAAGTTAAAAAAGCGTCAAATACATGCGCCGTGGATAAAATAGTATTATTTATTAAAAAATAGTATTATTTTAAAAATCCCTATTTATTGTAAAATAAAATATTATTTAAAAATCCCTATTTATTGTAAAATATTATGTAAAAACCGTAAAAATTATTATATGTGCAAAATAGTTATATTAAACTGTAAAAGAATTTTATCTAATATAATAATATATAAATAATAATATATATATAATAATATATATATAATAATAATATATATCTAATATATAAAATATTTTTTATCTAAAAATTGAAAATTGAAAATTAATATAAAATAAAAAAAAAAAATATTTTAATTAAAAAAACTTGACGCTGCAAATAAAATTGACAATGTTTCTAAGCTGAATAATATGCTAATAAAATTAGCAGCACCAAATTTTTTTAATTAAAATATTTTTATTTTTCATTTTATATTAATCTTTAGTTTTTCATTTTTAGATAATTTTTAACAAATTAATAAAAATAATAATGAGAAAAATTAAAAATTTAACAAATTTTTAATTTTTAACATTATTATTTTTATAATTTAACATTATTATTTTTGAAAATTAAAGTAATAGTTTTGCACCATAGTGTTTTGAATTAAAATATTTTTATTTGAACACACAAGTTTCTTAGTTGTTGCATTATAATTTTTATATCACCTTTTTTATAGAATTAAGGCTATTTTGCCCAACTTTATTTAATATAGAAGCCCTTTTACAGTTTGTTTACGATAACGACGAAATATTTTTTTATTTTTTCATTTTATGTTAATCTTCAGTTTTCCGTTTTTAGACAATTTTTAATTTTTAAATTTAATACATTTAATAAATTTAAATAATAATTTTAATAATTTTAATAATTTTAATAATTTTAGTAATTTTAAATTTAATAAATTTTTAATTTTTAATTTTTAATTATTTTTATAATTTAATATTATTATTTTTGAAAATTATAAAATAATAGTTTTGCACCATAGTATTTTGAATTAAAATATTTTTATTTAAACTTGCACAAGTTTTTATTCTTAGTTGGTATATTAGAATTTTTATATCACTTTTTTTGTAGAATTAAGACTATTTTGCACAACTTTGTTTAAAATGAATATATAAAGCCCTTTAACAGTTTATTTACGATAACAATGACTTAGTAATTTAAAAATTACGCTAATACGTTACTACGTAAACGTTACTAATTTATAAATTACGCTAATACATTAGCAAGCTTCTTTTATTAAATAGGGCGTAACTTAGAATTGATCGAAGAAACTATTATGATTCGAGCTTTTAAATGCATTAGGATTACAGTTTTACTAAATTTTAATCTTTTACTATAACGTATTTAATTATAAGAAAATTCAATCTGCAATAAATGGCTGAAATTATTAAAATAATAACATATATTTATTTTTCGTCTATTGTTTCTAAGAGAATTAAGCGATGAATATCGATTAAATGTGATTATATGTGAAATATGTGAAAATATGTGAAATAAATATAAAAATTTAATATAAGTAACTTATGAGTAAAAAAATACCTCTGATAAAATTTCTTTTTCCAAAAGTAGTTGCTCAACGTTATCTGCTGTAATCTTTTACACGTGGACTTAAAACTCACAATATCCTTTATGCTGATACTTTCGTTTTCCAGAATGATTGCAATTATCTCGTCCGGTAAATGTGTTATTGTAGTCATCGTAAAAAAATTCAACGATTCTCGAAAAGGATGTTATTTACTTTTGTATTAATTTTATGTACTTATATATATATTTGTGTAACACGTGTGAACCGAATGTGTGGACGAATGTGAGCGGACGTATCTTCTACCACTGTTTGAGATGCATCTGTAAAGCGTCGTCTACAATGGCCGTAGCATAAGTGTGGGTCCACAACCTTGCTTTAAGTGACGGAGTCGTAAAAAATTAACCAATCGTATTCAATTATTCTTCTCACATTTAACTGTGATTGGTTAATTTCTTACGACTCCGTCACTTAAAGCAAGGTTGTGGACCAAGCATAAGGTTGTAAGGCCGTAGTCGTAAGAAATTGACCAATCCCAGTTGAAGTTCAGGAGAATAATCAACTGTGATTGGTCAATTTCTTACGACTACGGCCTTACAACCTTATGCTACGGCCATTGTAGACGACGCTTAAAGCCCCTTGCACAATGCTAGGCAACAGGCAATAGAAATAAGGAATAGAAACCACAGATATCTATACAATAACTAGATCGCTAACTCCCATTGATTTTGTACATAAAATGTGTCCCCGAAAACCATGTAATATGGCGGTCGCGCATGCGTAATATTGATGGAAAACTAATATGGCGGACACTTGTAGCCAGCTAATATTTAAGTTTTCACCTTAAAACTTGTACTTTTTACATTATAAACTTTTAATTTTGTAATAAAATAAATATAAATATATATATAAAGGTTATATACATATATTTTTTATCTTTATATATTTTCAATCTTCTATAGTAGTAATACTAGGAGGTTTCTAACGCAGGGGCTCCGAGGGGGGTGAGGGGCGAGGGGGAACCGGCGGGGGATGACGTCACGCGGGGGGTGACGTCACGCGGGGGGGGCGTCACGAGGGGGGGGTGACGTCAAGCGGGGGGTGTGACGTCACGAGGGGGGTGACGTCACGCGGGGGGTGACGTCACGCGGGGGGTGATGACGTCACGTGCAGGGGGTGATGACGTCACATGCGGGGGATGATGACGTCACGTGCGGGGAAGGGGGGATCCGCGGCGCGAGCGATGGACGAGGGGGTCCGCGCGGGTAGGGGGGATCCGCGGCGCGAGCGATGGACGAGGGGGTCCGCGCGGGAAGGGGGGATCCGCGGCGCGAGCGATGGACGAGGGGGTCCGCGCGGGTAGGGGGGATCCGCGGCGCGAGCGATGGACGAGGGGGTCCGCGCGGGAAGGGGGGATCCGCGGCGCGAGCGACCGCGCGGGGAAGGGGGATCCGCGGCGGGCCCGCGATGTGTCCACGTGTGAGAAGGACGGTACACTGGCCCGGTTGCCACCTCAGACTTTCGGTTCGCCCGGAGGTAAAGCAAAAAAAAACCTATTGCATTTCCACGTACATTTCTTAATCTCTTAAAATTTATTTTCTACATTACACGGCTTACAAAATCATTGTTTAAAATGTTTACTCTAATTTTATTATTATAAAAATTGAAAAGAAACAATATTATTGGAACTGCAACATATTTTTACGCTTATTTCTTCACTTTAAAGTTGTACTTTTTATTACTTATTGCACATTTTAATAATTCTACTTGTTCAGGTTTCGTTATATATCTGTAGAATTCTCCGCAATTCATTTTATAGTTCATTTTTGTACAAATTTCCGCTTTTACCGATTCTACTTTTAAGCGATTTCGTTCATCACTCCATACATTATTCATTATAGAAAAAATTCCTTCTACGTAATTATTATTTACCGGTATCGATAAAATACATTGCACTATTTTCAATAATTCACTTAAATTATCATCTTCATCGCTGACAAAAATTTTTTTCCATTTTTCATTTAATGTATCAATGTTGTTGTTTTTAGAAGATAATAGATTTTTTACAACATGTATTTCATCATATAATTTGTCTTCGTTAATAATTATATTAAAGGAAGTTGCTACGTCTAGAACATTTTCATAATTAAAATTATTACTTTTTAAATTGAAAATTTCCATTTTTTTATAAATACATTTATCATAATCGTACCACTTTTCAAGGTAATTTAATGTTCTTTTGTAAACTTCTATAGCTTCATTAATAAATTCATCTTTTTTTATTATATATTTTAGTGCAGAATGTACAGTAGATCCAAAAAACTTATCTTTTATTCTCGTTTCTAATTTTTGTTTTAGAGATCTCATTATTTCATCTAATTCAATGCATGTTAAATTATTTTTTTCCGTTAACAGCAATGATTTTGTCATTAAATTCATGTAATGATGAACGAAATATAAATATAATTCTGGATATGAAACATATTTCAAGTTGTACTCAATTTCATGTTCATCTTCATTAACAAAATCCCAAACTACTTTATGACAATGCTCTTTACCTAATTCTTTAAAATACACTTTTATCGCAGGCCAGAAAGAAAATAGTCATTCAACAGCTTGAAATAATGATAACCATTTTATTTGAGAATATCTTATTACTTTTTCATATTCCATTTCTACAAAATCAAAACATAATTTTAATTTTTTAGCACTACTTTTTTAGCACTATTGCTAAATTCTGCATAAACTTTTGTAACTAAATTTTCTACATCATATGATAAAGCTTTTATTGCATGCCGAGCTGCATTATGCAAAATATGACAATGGCAATTTCCTTTAATTAAATTATTATTTACGCTTGACTTTAAATTTTGATATACAGAATTATTTTTTCCATAGTTCACAGAAGCATTATCGGCTCCATATGCCACTACATTTTTTATATCTAAATCATTTTTTTCAATGGATAATTTTATTCTTTTTGTTATTGCTTCAGAGGTTTCATCAGCATCTTCATAAAAATCTATGATTTTATGTTGCAGTCCCTTTTCCTTGTGGAAATAACGAACGGCAAGCGGAAAAAATTTTTTATTTCCTTTATTAACAAGAAGTAATAAAGCTCTCAATAAATTCAAATTAGTGTGATTAAATAGGCGTAGGGAGCTAAAGACCAATAACAATATTATCCATGAATTGATGCAAAATATATTAATAATTCATAATCACAATTTAAAAAACAGATATAATAAAAAGATATTTAAAAATATGTGCGGACGTTTCGACTTATTTTTAAGTCATCTTCAGCGCAAAGTTAGTATCAGGAAAAACATTTCGTCAAAAATTCGCAGAGAAATTACAATAAAAGTACATAACGCAAGGGGAATATAAAACTTAAAGGAGAACATCTCCAAACGCTACAGTTGTTCATCGTTAATGTACACGGCTTCCGATTTTCACATGTGAAGTGAAACATCTCTCATTTGGGTTAATAGGCCCAATTTTTCCTTTATTACTTGCATCAATCGAAATAGAAAAAGGCAAATTTCGCATTTCTTCTAATACCATTTCAATAGATTTAGGGCAAAGTACATTTTCCACAATAGATTGCACTTTCGTTCTTCCACAAGAAATTTTTGAACATATAGCAGAGTCCTTAAAAATTTCATTGTTTAATTTTATTCCGCATTCTATACTTAAATAACTATGATGATGGCTTAATCCATGATATATTTGTGCGACTACAGCCGCAGCTATTTTTAAATTTTCATTTTTAAAATTTGATGTAGATGGAAATATATTTGTTAAAATTTGATTGGTTAATATTTGAGAATTTGCTTTTCCATGTTCTTTGCTAGTACAATGTTTTGTTACAGCTTTTTCTCCATCGTATTTTACGGACTGTGTAACTTTGTAGAACACAATGTACATTTAGCAGTATATGTATCAATTTTACTTAGCCAATTTTTGTATTCTTTCCGATTAAGCCAATTATCTTGAAATTTTGTAAAATACTTCTCAGTTTTTTTCTTTTTTGATTCAGGAGAATTCATCTTATTGTTAATTTTGTGAACCAATTTAATCTGTTTAAAAAATAAATAACATTTTAATACGGTGTCAAGCGCAAAATTGTACCTTAAAAAAGTATAAGAAATATGGCACATTAATTTGCATGGCAATCGGATATAACTAATACAAAATTTTCTTGTTCTTACCTTAAAGAAGTAGATAATTTTAGATTTATTCAAAATTGTATATGTTTACAATTTTAATGGAAACAATTCCCAATATTAAAAATACGAATAATTATAAAACCAAAAATCGGGATAAAGCGAGAATAATACGTGAAAGATGTAGTACTAGTACTGCGTAACTGCGTATTGCCGAATAATTACTCTTACGGTTACTGGTTATTGGTTACTGCCTGCATGATTCGTTTTTGTTTTCAATAGTTGACGATCGACGGTTTTCAAGAGTTGACGATCGACAATGCTGCTAGGAGTATTAAAAATGCCCGCGCTTACCGCATGTCTTGCAAGTTTGCAAGAAAGAAAAAATTGAGAAGTATTTTACAAAATTTCGAGATAATTGATTTAAATATGCGAGGAAAAAAAACAGTAAAAAAACATTATATACTATTATACTAACAAGGAACACAGAGAAACAAGTTCTCAAACATTAACTAACCAAGTTTTAACAAATATATTTGCATACAATTTTAAAAATAAAAATTTAAAAATTGCTGATGCTAAAGTTACACAGATATATCAGATTAAATCATCATCACAGTTATTTAAATATAGAATGTCTAAATTTACCGTTATTTATTGCTTAATTTTGAATTTTTATAACAAAAAGAAAAAATTATTTTAAAAAATTAAATATTTTAGAGCGCGGCCCGGAAATTTTCTTTCTCGACTGGATATCCGGAGATTTTCTCTTTCGCCCGGAGACACCGGGCCAAAACCGGAGAGGTGGCAACCGTGTGCACTGGTGTGAGAAGGACGGTGCACTGGTGTGAGAAGGATAGCGCAAAGTGTGTGAAGAGAACAGTGCGACAAGGATGACATCAAGTGTGACAAGGACGACATCAACATACGACAAGGATGACGTCAACGTGGAACAAGGACGACATTGTAGGAGCATTGTAAGATGCTGCATAGGTGGGAGAAGGATGACGCAAAGGTAAGTGAGCAACGAGCATATGAATGAGAGAGAACGATAATATCGCGAAGAGAACGCATACGAAAGAGAACGATAATAGCGCGAGAACAACGTGTGCGAGAGAGAATGATAATAGCTAAGATAACGCGTGCGAGCGAGAACGAAGATATCGCGAGACTTACAACTAACGCGAGACTTAGAACGATAGCGCGTACGAAAGAGAGAGAGAGAGAACGATAAATTCTTACAACTAGCGCAAGAGAGACGCAAGGGATAGGAGCGCAAGGAGAGGCGCGTAAATAACCGATTTTTTCTTTTTTTTAAATTAAAATATATAATTTATTATAGTGTGTATAAATACATTTTTGTATATGTGTGTGTGTGTGTGTGTGTGTGTGTGTGTGTGTGTTTCTAATAATAAAATAATATGTAATAATAAAATAAAAAAGATATATAAAAAAGAAATAATATATAATATAAAATATACAATTTAATTTAATTTAATAAAAATATATAATAATAACATAATAAGAATAATATATTTGGGGGAGTGCGCCGGGCTAAGGAGGAGGCCGCTCCTGCAACAGAAATACATTTTATTATTTTTAAATTATTTAATAATTTATTTTAAGAAACTTTTTGATATATTACAAATTGATAGATACTTACAATATTATCCATGGCTCATCTTTATATTGAGCAATACGCTCAATTTATAATTTTACGCAGGTTTGGATTCACATATCTGTTTATCCTCTCGTCGACCATTCATATACTCTCGTAAACTCTGAAATTAAACATAACTGTGAATGTTTTAAATTTATTACACATCGACAAAAATATTTTACCTTCAATGTTTCCAAGTCTTGCCGTAGCATATTCTCGTGCTCATATTCGAATTTGTCCATTTTTTTTCGTAATTCAAAATTTTCATATAGTCTATTTCCAAAACATCGTAATGTAGTGTGATTAGGATCTTCCTCGTAGATACACGAACTTGCATCACATTTTCTAAGTGAGTTCGCACAATATTTTCGAGATTTGAGAAATCTCTTCAACGAATTTGTGCGAGGTTTTTTCAAGCCGAGCTCTCGATGTCTTATAAACTGAACGATTGAAGTTTCAAGATTCTTCTTTGAAATTTGTTCCCGCTCATATTGAAGTAATTCTTCATCATCACTAGTCCGAAAATCGAAATCAGGTTCCTTATCAGATGATTCTTCCTTAGCATACAATTTCTTCCATTTCTTTCTCTTCTCTCTCTCCATCTCAATTCTTTCCGCCACAGCTGGATCCATCCAATAATCATCATCATCCATATCATCATCGATGATAATAATCTCTTCTTCAGCCATTGCACTAACGTAACACAAGACTAACGAAACACAGAACAACGAAAGAAATAATATTCTAATGTCGCAGGCTCCTCTTCATTATATATCTTTTAATATCTTTTGTCTCATTCCAACTAGAGCATCACGTCTCATCTACCTCAGCATTTCTCTACATCTTTAGCGGAGCGTGTTGAGAAAAGTATAACTACTCTTATTCGTATGGAAGGAAAGAATTAAAATCATAAATGGAATAAAAATAATTATTTATTGCACGCATCGTAAAAAATATCATTTACAGCACATGTTAATAATTCGCAATCGATTATTGATTCGCTGTTAAAGACATCACTATCGCGTATCGTTTTTACAGCATCACATACAGTGGTAATATTGTTACGTCGTAAAACAGTTTCAAATTGTTTAAATTTTTCATTTACGAGATACGTATTCTCGCATAACCAATTGTGCATATGATCGATACAATTTTCAAAATTAAATAAATGTAATAATGTCAGTGGTTTCATGTACAAAGAATTGTCACATAATGTGAGTTTTACAATTTTCGATTGATACATTTCAATCGATAAATCTCCAATCCTTAATGGGAGAGCAGTCGATTGTAGAAATTGTTCAATGTCTGCTTGCTTCTGCATCAACAAATTCCATGTTGAAAAAGGCAACACTATTTGATTGCCTCGATTATCACCGAGAATCAGTTCCACGTACGATACAGCTCCAACGCTTATTCCAATGTCCAAATACTTGTACGATGTTGGGGTTAGAGCATATCTTCTTCCAAGTATGCGAGTCGCACGACGAGGCTGAATGCTATAAAAATATATAAATTAGATCAATATTTAAAAAATTAATAAATAAAATTTTTAAACGATCGAAACTTACGTGTCACATTTTTGCATCTTACACGGTGGAGTTTCACCGTTTCGAATCGGAACGTAAAAATTCATATCGATTTCTTCAGCGAACCTTTCACACGCGCGATTGATGCAATACTGATCGTATTAGAATTAATATCAATTCAAATAGTATCGCAAATTGCGATGTAGAGGGGATTATTGCTGACACGACATTTTAATTTCCTCTAAAATTTTGTCGCGCCGATGTACGGCTGCGATGACATCATCATCCCCAGAACAAAGATTTAGCTGAATTCGCTAAAATCGAGCGCCGATGTACGGCTGCTCCTGATGCAATCACGTTAGATTTTTCAAATGTACGTGACAAAACGCGAAATTTTCAAGGTTAACATGCGCATCGGAACAAAGATTAACCGTCAAGGTTAAAACGCACATCACCCCTAGACAAAGATTTAGCTGAATGTGCTAAAATCAAGCGCCGATGTACGGCTGCTCCTGATGCAATCACGTCAGATTTTTTCAAATGCACGTGACAAAACGCGAAATTATCAAGGTTAAATTGCAGACGCTACTCCGGGAATTTTTTAAGATGAAATCATACTAGAATGTTCGATGATATGCACGAGACAGTATATAAATCATGATCAAGAGGCCCACCCCGCCAGTATTTTCGTTAAAGTACATCCAGAATTATCATTGGGAAGCGCATTTTGCAAGTCTGATACAATATGGAGGAACAAAGTTTGCGACAGCAATCCACTTTAGTGAATTCATTGGAAGATTACATTGTGTGGGAGCAACGATGTGATACGTATATCGAGTCGTTGGAAGAGCAAAGTCGCATCAAGCGACCGCGATTATCGATCGGAAATCGACAATCGCTGATTGCTCGGATCGCGCGCCTCGAAGGGATGAAAAATTCGGTACGTGGACGTTTCGTACACGCGGGTGCCGGATGTAGCGCGCGTCAAAATAGACTTGTATGGCGTGAGATTGATACGGCGTTCGAGAGTCGCATATTAACTGGTGCGGTGATAAATTATAATCACATTGAACCTCGCCAATTTCTCGATGACGCCAAAGACATTGTGTTGGAACATGTGAAGGATGTTATGAAAAAACATTATACTGTGAAAGTGAACACTATATTTAACGGTGAATTCGTGGCTGGGGATAAACACGCCAACAAGAGTATCAATACGCGAAACTATGAACTCTTTCGCACATCCGATTTACGCGAGTGGTACGAACGGCGCGTTATCGAACCCACCCTAGCGTCTCTGGAAGAGTTTCAGGAACGCGATAGCGGGTGGGCTTTGTCGCGAATATTAAATTTAACTGTAAATATTAACAAGTATAATCCTTTGCGTGCGGGGTGTCACATCAAATTACCGCGGAACATTATGTTGAAAAGAGCGGTGATTAACGTGCAATCTAAAGACAATGCGTGTTTCGCGTGGGCAGTGGTCGCCGCACTATACCCCGCCGAAAGAGACACGAATCGGGAATCATCGTACCCACATTACGCGACAGTGCTGAATCTCCAGGACATTGAGTTTCCAGTGACTGTGAACCAAATAAAGAATTTTGAACTTGCCAATGACATTTCTATAAATGTGTACAGCATCGAAGACAAGAACAGCATTGTCCCGATGCGTCTTTCGGACCAGAAGCGGGATAAGCATATCAATTTGCTCTACATTGAAGACGACAACAGCGTAGGACATTTCGCTTGGATTAAGAATTTATCCCGGCTCGTGAGCTCACAATTGAGCAAACACAAGAATCCAAAATATATCTGCGATCGGTAAGTTTAATTTATATTATTTAAATAATTATAGGTTATACACTTTGTTATATAAATCTTTAAAAAATTTTCTTTCAGGCGTATTTGCGCGGGGTTATTTACTTTAATCGGAAGGACGGCTTCATTTTTGTCTACGCCGCTTGGAGGCTAGCCAAGATGGATGAGACAAAAATTGCGTCCATCACCAAGTATTTGTATAGCTTTTATGTACATTGTTCTGACGAATCTTTATCGGCATATCATTCGCGTCGTAGCGCCGATTGCATAGCATGGTTCGCCGAAGACCTCAAAAATTTAGCGTTACGTGTAAAAAATATTTTAAAAACAAATGTCCCCATGGTAAATTTAACACCCGAAGAGTGGGAAAAATTCCATAGCGCCACTCAATGTCATATATGCGAAAAACCGTTCGTGCAAGACGATACACGCGTTCGCGATCATTGCCATCTGACCGGGCGGTACAGAGGTCCAGCACACTCAAATTGCAATTTAAATTATAAAGAATCTTTTTGTATTCCAATAGTTTTTCACAATTTATCAAGTTACGATTCGCACTTTATTATCGAGGAAATAGCCACATCGTTCGAAGGGAAAATCGAGTTACTTCCGATAACAAAAGAGAAATATATTTCGTTCACAAAAGATGTTTGTATAGATGAAGAATCAAAAAATCATGTAAAATTACGTTTTATCGATTCATTCAAATTTCTCGCATCGAGTCTCGACAAATTGGCATCGTTTTTGAACAAAGACAAACTCCAAATTTTAAAATCAGAATATCAAAATTTATCTACCGAACATTTCAATTTGTTAACGCGAAAAGGTGTATTTCCGTACGAATACATCGACTCGGTAGATAGGTTGCAAGATACGTGTTTACCACCGCGCGAATCATTTTACAGTTCCTTGACCGGTGAAACTGTATCCGAGACCGATTACGCGCACGCCGAGAACGTCTGGACGCGATTCTCCATTCGGACGCTAGGCGAATATAGCGACTTGTACCTTAAAATTGATGTCTTGTTATTAGCTGACATTTTTGAAAACTTTCGAGATAAATGTATCGAAAGTTACGGACTCGACCCCGCGTATTACTATACTCTCCCCGGATACACGTGGGACGCCATGTTGAAGCATACGAAAATTACGTTCGAGTTGCTTACTGACATCGACATGGTTATGTTCATCGAACGTGGTATACGCGGTGGTCTGAGTCAATGTTCGGGTAGATATGCTCGCGCTAATAACAAGTACATGGAGTCGTACGATCCATCGAAACCATCATCGTACTTGATGTACTTTGATGTAAATAATTTGTACGGATGGGCAATGTGTCAACCGTTGCCCTATGCCGATTTTCAATGGGTCGACGACGTGACCAATTTTGACGTATCATCCATCGCGCTAGATTCGCCTACAGGCTATGTCCTCGAAGTGGACCTCGAGTACCCGCAACATCTTCATGATATGCACACTGACCTACCGTTTTGCCCGACACGCGACAAACCACCTGGCAAGCGGGAATTCAAACTGCTTGCAACGCTATACGATAAGAAGCGTTACGTGATACACTACCGCAACCTGCAGCAGTGTACGCGTCACGGTCTTCGCGTAACAAAAATACATCGAATTTTACAATTTTCACAATCTCCCTGGCTTCGAAATTACATAGAATTAAATACACATTTTAGAACATTGGCTAAAAATGATTTCGAAAAAAATTTATATAAATTAATGAACAATGCGGTGTTTGGTAAAACGATGGAAAATGTGCGCAATCGTGTCGATGTTAAATTATTAACAAAGTGGGATGGTCGATACGGCGCAGAGGCAATGATCGCGAAACCAAATTTCCACAGCAGAAGCGTTTTTTCAGAAAACTTAATCGCTGTGGAATTGCGTAAACTCGAGGTGAAATTCTACAAACCGATTTACGTGGGTATGTGCATACTCGACATATCCAAGACATGTTTGTACGAGTTTCATCACGAGTATATGATGCCAATGTATCGCGACAAATGCCGGGTAATGTACACCGATACGGACAGTCTCATATATCACATTGAGTGCGCGGATGTGTATGAGAATATGAAGCGCGATATCATCAGATTCGACACGAGCGATTATGCGGTGAATAATGCGTACGGTATACCGCTTGTAAATAAAAAGGTACCGGGTCTAATGAAGGACGAAAACAACGGTGCCATAATGACCGAATTCGTCGGGCTCAGAGCAAAGATGTACGCGTTACGAGTGAATGGAAAAAAGGACACGAAGAAAGTTAAAGGTGTCAAGAGCAACGTTGTCGCGAGAACGATAACGTTTGACGATTACACACGGTGTTTAAACGAAGAGATTGAAATGACACGTCAGCAGTCGTGTATAAGATCGAAACTACATCAAGTATACACGATCTGTGAGACGAAAATTGCTCTGAGTCCGTACGATGATAAGCGGTATATCGTACCCGAAACCACCGATACGTTACCGTGGGGACATTACAAAATACCATTGTAAATAAATGTATATTTTGTTTATTATTAATTGTATATTTTGTACATAACCATGTATATATTTTTATATTTTATACATTTTATATATTTTTATATTTTATACATTTTATATATTTTTATATTTTAATAAATTTTATATATTAAATTATTTATATAGTTCATATGTATATTATTTTAATAAATATTTATAATACATTATTTTTATGTATCCAAGAGTTGTATGATTTAGTTTCAACTTGATAGCAACTAAATGATATTTTCAGTCCAAAGCTTTGCTGAAGACAACCTATTCAACGCTACTGCGTGGTAAATGCGTATTAGTCCTGCGTGGGCTAGCCCGCAATTTTCCCTATACGTTGGTTGAGCAGCAGAGGATTTGTGCAAGAGAGGTGTTTTTCTTATATTTTTATTTTAATTATTGTTTTGTTTTATTTTAATAAATATTACAACAGCGTGAAATGGGTGGGAATGGATAAATCATACAACTCTTGGATACATAAAAATAATGTATTATAAATATTTATTAAAATAATATACATATAAACTATATAAATAATTTAATATATAAAATTTATTAAAATATAAAAATATATAAAATGTATAAAATATAAAAATATATAAAATGTATAAAATATAAAAATATATACATGGTTATGTACAAAATATACAATTAATAATAAACAAAATATACATTTATTTACAATGGTATTTTGTAATGTCCCCACGGTAACGTATCGGTGGTTTCGGGTACGATATACCGCTTATCATCGTACGGACTCAGAGCAATTTTCGTCTCACAGATCGTGTATACTTGATGTAGTTTCGATCTTATACACGACTGCTGACGTGTCATTTCAATCTCTTCGTTTAAACACCGTGTGTAATCGTCAAACGTTATCGTTCTCGCGACAACGTTGCTCTTGACACCTTTAACTTTCTTCGTGTCCTTTTTTCCATTCACTCGTAACGCGTACATCTTTGCTCTGAGCCCGACGAATTCGGTCATTATGGCACCGTTGTTTTCGTCCTTCATTAGACCCGGTACCTTTTTATTTACAAGCGGTATACCGTACGCATTATTCACCGCATAATCGCTCGTGTCGAATCTGATGATATCGCGCTTCATATTCTCATACACATCCGCGCACTCAATGTGATATATGAGACTGTCCGTATCGGTGTACATTACCCGGCATTTGTCGCGATACATTGGCATCATATACTCGTGATGAAACTCGTACAAACATGTCTTGGATATGTCGAGTATGCACATACCCACGTAAATCGGTTTGTAGAATTTCACCTCGAGTTTACGCAATTCCACAGCGATTAAGTTTTCTGAAAAAACGCTTCTGCTGTGGAAATTTGGTTTCGCGATCATTGCCTCTGCGCCGTATCGACCATCCCACTTTGTTAATAATTTAACATCGACACGATTGCGCACATTTTCCATCGTTTTACCAAACTACCGCATTGTTCATTAATTTATATAAATTTTTTTCGAAATCATTTTTAGCCAATGTTCTAAAATGTGTATTTAATTCTATGTAATTTCGAAGCCAGGGAGATTGTGAAAATTGTAAAATTCGATGTATTTTTGTTACGCGAAGACCGTGACGCGTACACTGCTGCAGGTTGCGGTAGTGTATCACGTAACGCTTCTTATCGTATAGCGTTGCAAGCAGTTTGAATTCCCGCTTGCCAGGTGGTTTGTCGCGTGTCGGGCAAAACGGTAGGTCAGTGTGCATATCATGAAGATGTTGCGGGTACTCGAGGTCCACTTCGAGGACATAGCCTGTAGGCGAATCTAGCGCGATGGATGATACGTCAAAATTGGTCACGTCGTCGACCCATTGAAAATCGGCATAGGGCAACGGTTGACACATTGCCCATCCGTACAAATTATTTACATCAAAGTACATCAAGTACGATGATGGTTTCGATGGATCGTACGACTCCATGTACTTGTTATTAGCGCGAGCATATCTACCCGAACATTGACTCAGACCACCGCGTATACCACGTTCGATGAACATAACCATGTCGATGTCAGTAAGCAACTCGAACGTAATTTTCGTATGCTTCAACATGGCGTCCCACGTGTATCCGGGGAGAGTATAGTAATACGCGGGGTCGAGTCCGTAACTTTCGATACATTTATCTCGAAAGTTTTCAAAAATGTCAGCTAATAACAAGACATCAATTTTAAGGTACAAGTCGCTATATTCGCCTAGCGTCCGAATGGAGAATCGCGTCCAGACGTTCTCGGCGTGCGCGTAATCGGTCTCGGATACAGTTTCACCGGTCAAGGAACTGTAAAATGATTCGCGCGGTGGTAAACACGTATCTTGCAACCTATCTACCGAGTCGATGTATTCGTACGGAAATACACCTTTTCGCGTTAACAAATTGAAATGTTCGGTAGATAAATTTTGATATTCTGATTTTAAAATTTGGAGTTTGTCTTTGTTCAAAAACGATGCCAATTTGTCGAGACTCGATGCGAGAAATTTGAATGAATCGATAAAACGTAATTTTACATGATTTTTTGATTCTTCATCTATACAAACATCTTTTGTGAACGAAATATATTTCTCTTTTGTTATCGGAAGTAACTCGATTTTCCCTTCGAACGATGTGGCTATTTCCTCGATAATAAAGTGCGAATCGTAACTTGATAAATTGTGAAAAACTATTGGAATACAAAAAGATTCTTTATAATTTAAATTGCAATTTGAGTGTGCTGGACCTCTGTACCGCCCGGTCAGATGGCAATGATCGCGAACGCGTGTATCGTCTTGCACGAACGGTTTTTCGCATATATGACATTGAGTGGCGCTATGGAATTTTTCCCACTCTTCGGGTGTTAAATTTACCATGGGGACATTTGTTTTTAAAATATTTTTTACACGTAACGCTAAATTTTTGAGGTCTTCGGCGAACCATGCTATGCAATCGGCGCTACGACGCGAATGATATGCCGATAAAGATTCGTCATACGAACAATGTACATAATAAGCTATACTAAATACTTGGTGATGTTGACGCAATTTTTGTTGTTCTTCATCCATCTTGGCTAGAACACATTCCAAGTCGGCGTAGACAACAAATGGAAGCCGCTCCTTCCGATTAAAGTTGTTGAACGATAACCACTTGTCCTTATCACTCGGCAATCGGACAGCGCAATCATTCATCTTTCCGCAGTCAACCGTATGCGACTGCAACTTGGCGTCTGAACTAAAATAATGCAGGCATCTGTAAAAGAAAAATTTTTTAAAGATTTATATAACAAAGTGTATAACCTATAATTATTTAAATAATATAAATTAAACTTACCGATCGCAGATATATTTTGGATTCTTGTGTTTGCTCAATTGTGAGCTCACGAGCCGGGATAAATTCTTAATCCAAGCGAAATGTCCTACGCTGTTGTCGTCTTCAATGTAGAGCAAATTGATATGCTTATCCCGCTTCTGGTCCGAAAGACGCATCGGGACAATGCTGTTCTTGTCTTCGATGCTGTACACATTTATAGAAATGTCATTGGCAAGTTCAAAATTCTTTATTTGGTTCACAGTCACTGGAAACTCAATGTCCTGGAGATTCAGCACTGTCGCGTAATGTGGGTACGATGATTCCCGATTCGTGTCTCTTTCGGCGGGGTATAGTGCGGCGACCACTGCCCACGCGAAACACGCATTGTCTTTAGATTGCACGTTAATCACCGCTCTTTTCAACATAATGTTCCGCGGTAATTTGATGTGACACCCCGCACGCAAAGGATTATACTTGTTAATATTTACAGTTAAATTTAATATTCGCGACAAAGCCCACCCGCTATCGCGTTCCTGAAACTCTTCCAGAGACGCTAGGGTGGGTTCGATAACGCGCCGTTCGTACCACTCGCGTAAATCGGATGTGCGAAAGAGTTCATAGTTTCGCGTATTGATACTCTTGTTGGCGTGTTTATCCCCAGCCACGAATTCACCGTTAAATATAGTGTTCACTTTCACAGTATAATGTTTTTTCATAACATCCTTCACATGTTCCAACACAATGTCTTTGGCGTCATCGAGAAATTGGCGAGGTTCAATGTGATTATAATTTATCACCGCACCAGTTAATATGCGACTCTCGAACGCCGTATCAATCTCACGCCATACAAGTCTATTTTGACGCGCGCTACATCCGGCACCCGCGTGTACGAAACGTCCACGTACCGAATTTTTCATCCCTTCGAGGCGCGCGATCCGAGCAATCAGCGATTGTCGATTTCCGATCGATAATCGCGGTCGCTTGATGCGACTTTGCTCTTCCAACGACTCGATATACGTATCACATCGTTGCTCCCACACAATGTAATCTTCCAATGAATTCACTAAAGTGGATTGCTGTCGCAAACTTTGTTCCTCCATATTGTATCAGACTTGCAAAATGCGCTTCCCAATGATAATTCTGGATGTACTTTAACGAAAATACTGGCGGGGTGGGCCTCTTGATCATGATTTATATACTGTCTCGTGCATATCATCGAACATTCTAGTATGATTTCATCTTAAAAAATTCCCGGAGTAGCGTCTGCAATTTAACCTTGATAATTTCGCGTTTTGTCACGTGCATTTGAAAAAATCTGACGTGATTGCATCAGGAGCAGCCGTACATCGGCGCTTGATTTTAGCACATTCAGCTAAATCTTTGTCTAGGGGTGATGTGCGTTTTAACCTTGACGGTTAATCTTTGTTCCGATGCGCATGTTAACCTTGAAAATTTCGCGTTTTGTCACGTACATTTGAAAAATCTAACGTGATTGCATCAGGAGCAGCCGTACATCGGCGCTCGATTTTAGCGAATTCAGCTAAATCTTTGTTCTGGGGATGATGATGTCATCGCAGCCGTACATCGGCGCGACAAAATTTTAGAGGAAATTAAAATGTCGTGTCAGCAATAATCCCCTCTACATCGCAATTTGCGATACTATTTGAATTGATATTAATTCTAATACGATCAGTATTGCATCAATCGCGCGTGTGAAAGGTTCGCTGAAGAAATCGATATGAATTTTTACGTTCCGATTCGAAACGGTGAAACTCCACCGTGTAAGATGCAAAAATGTGACACGTAAGTTTCGATCGTTTAAAAATTTTATTTATTAATTTTTTAAATATTGATCTAATTTATATATTTTTATAGCATTCAGCCTCGTCGTGCGACTCGCATACTTGGAAGAAGATATGCTCTAACCCCAACATCGTACAAGTATTTGGACATTGGAATAAGCGTTGGAGCTGTATCGTACGTGGAACTGATTCTCGGTGATAATCGAGGCAATCAAATAGTGTTGCCTTTTTCAACATGGAATTTGTTGATGCAGAAGCAAGCAGACATTGAACAATTTCTACAATCGACTGCTCTCCCATTAAGGATTGGAGATTTATCGATTGAAATGTATCAATCGAAAATTGTAAAACTCACATTATGTGACAATTCTTTGTACATGAAACCACTGACATTATTACATTTATTTAATTTTGAAAATTGTATCGATCATATGCACAATTGGTTATGCGAGAATACGTATCTCGTAAATGAAAAATTTAAACAATTTGAAACTGTTTTACGACGTAACAATATTACCACTGTATGTGATGCTGTAAAAACGATACGCGATAGTGATGTCTTTAACAGCGAATCAATAATCGATTGCGAATTATTAACATGTGCTGTAAATGATATTTTTTACGATGCGTGCAATAAATAATTATTTTTATTCCATTTATGATTTTAATTCTTTCCTTCCATACGAATAAGAGTAGTTATACTTTTCTCAACACGCTCCGCTAAAGATGTAGAGAAATGCTGAGGTAGATGAGACGTGATGCTCTAGTTGGAATGAGACAAAAGATATTAAAAGATATATAATGAAGAGGAGCCTGCGACATTAGAATATTATTTCTTTCGTTGTTCTGTGTTTCGTTAGTCTTGTGTTACGTTAGTGCAATGGCTGAAGAAGAGATTATTATCATCGATGATGATATGGATGATGATGATTATTGGATGGATCCAGCTGTGGCGGAAAGAATTGAGATGGAGAGAGAGAAGAGAAAGAAATGGAAGAAATTGTATGCTAAGGAAGAATCATCTGATAAGGAACCTGATTTCGATTTTCGGACTAGTGATGATGAAGAATTACTTCAATATGAGCGGGAACAAATTTCAAAGAAGAATCTTGAAACTTCAATCGTTCAGTTTATAAGACATCGAGAGCTCGGCTTGAAAAAACCTCGCACAAATTCGTTGAAGAGATTTCTCAAATCTCGAAAATATTGTGCGAACTCACTTAGAAAATGTGATGCAAGTTCGTGTATCTACGAGGAAGATCCTAATCACACTACATTACGATGTTTTGGAAATAGACTATATGAAAATTTTGAATTACGAAAAAAAATGGACAAATTCGAATATGAGCACGAGAATATGCTACGGCAAGACTTGGAAACATTGAAGGTAAAATATTTTTGTCGATGTGTAATAAATTTAAAACATTCACAGTTATGTTTAATTTCAGAGTTTACGAGAGTATATGAATGGTCGACGAGAGGATAAACAGATATGTGAATCCAAACCTGCGTAAAATTATAAATTGAGCGTATTGCTCAATATAAAGATGAGCCATGGATAATATTGTAAGTATCTATCAATTTGTAATATATCAAAAAGTTTCTTAAAATAAATTATTAAATAATTTAAAAATAATAAAATGTATTTCTGTTGCAGGAGCGGCCTCCTCCTTAGCCCGGCGCACTCCCCCAAATATATTATTCTTATTATGTTATTATTATATATTTTTATTAAATTAAATTAAATTGTATATTTTATATTATATATTATTTCTTTTTTATATATCTTTTTTATTTTATTATTACATATTATTTTATTATTAGAAACACACACACACACACACACACACACACACACACATATACAAAAATGTATTTATACACACTATAATAAATTATATATTTTAATTTAAAAAAAAAAAAAAATCGGTTATTTACGCGCCTCTCCTTGCGCTCCTATCCCTTGCGTCTCTCTTGCGCTAGTTGTAAGAATTTATCGTTCTCTCTCTCTCTCTTTCGTACGCGCTATCGTTCTAAGTCTCGCGTTAGTTGTAAGTCTCGCGATATCTTCGTTCTCGCTCGCACGCGTTATCTTAGCTATTATCATTCTCTCTCGCACACGTTGTTCTCGCGCTATTATCGTTCTCTTTCGTATGCGTTCTCTTCGCGATATTATCGTTCTCTCTCATTCATATGCTCGTTGCTCACTTACCTTTGCGTCATCCTTCTCCCACCTATGCAGCATCTTACAATGCTCCTACAATGTCGTCCTTGTTCCACGTTGACGTCATCCTTGTCGTATGTTGATGTCGTCCTTGTCACACTTGATGTCATCCTTGTCGCACTGTTCTCTTCACACACTTTGCGCTATCCTTCTCACACCAGTGCACCGTCCTTCTCACACCAGTGCACCGTCGTACTCACACGTGGACACATCGCGGGCCCGCCGCGGATCCCCCTTCCCCGCGCGGTCGCTCGCGCCGCGGATCCCCCCTTCCCGCGCGGACCCCCTCGTCCATCGCTCGCGCCGCGGATCCCCCCTACCCGCGCGGACCCCCTCGTCCATCGCTCGCGCCGCGGATCCCCCCTTCCCGCGCGGACCCCCTCGTCCATCGCTCGCGCCGCGGATCCCCCCTACCCGCGCGGACCCCCTCGTCCATCGCTCGCGCCGCGGATCCCCCCTTCCCCGCACGTGACGTCATCATCCCCCGCATGTGACGTCATCACCCCCTGCACGTGACGTCATCACCCCCCGCGTGACGTCACCCCCCTCGTGACGTCACCCCCCCCGCGTGACGTCACCCTCCTCGTGACGCCCCCCCGCGTGACGTCACCCCCGCGTGACGTCACCCCCCGCGTGACGTCACCCCCCCCGCCGGATTGTATTTCGACACTACATTGTAGTACATGATAAAACATTTAAATATTTGATAATTGAATATAGTTTTACGTTCGATGACTGTTCGTTTCCGTTCGACGGGCGTTCGATGACCGTTCGATGAGCGTTCGTTTTCGCTCGATGGGCGTTCAATTCCGTTCGATAACCGTTCGACGGGCGTTCATTTCCGTTCGACAGGCGTTCGATAGTCGTTCGTTTCCGTTCGATGACCGTTCGACGGTCGTTCATTTCCGTTCGATGACCGTTCAATTACCGTTCGATGACCGTTCAACGGGCGTTCATTTCCGTTCATTTGCGTTCAACGAGCGTTCATTTCCATTCGATGACCGTTCAATTACCGTTCGACGACCGTTCAACGAGCGTTCGTTTCCGTTCGACGGGCGTTCGATGACCGTTCATTTCCGTTCGACGGGTGTTCGTTTTCGTTCGATGACCGTTCATTTCTGTTCGATGACCGTTCATTTCCGATCGATGACCGTTCAATTACCGTTCGACGACCGTTCAACGAGCGTTCGTTTCCGTTCGACGGGCGTTCGATGACCGTTCAACGGGCGTTCATTTCCGTTCGATGACCGTTCAATTCCATTCGATGACCGTTCATTTCCGTTCGATGACCGTTCAACGGGCGTTCGTTTCCGTTCGACGATCGTTCGTTTGCGTTCGACGGGCGTTCAATTACCGTTCGATATCCGTTCATTTCCGTTCGACGAGCGTTCGTTTCCGTTCGATGACTGTTCAACGGGCGTTCGTTTCCGTTCGACGGGCGTTCGACGAGCGTTCGTTTCCGTTCGATGGGCGTTCAATGACCGTTCAATTCCGTTCGATTACCGTTCAATTCCGTTCGATGACCGTTCAACGGGCGTTCATTTCCGTTCGATGACCGTTCAACGAGCGTTCGTTTCCGTTCGACGGGCGTTTGATGACCGTTCAATTCCGTTCGATGACCGTTCGACAAGCGTTCGTTTGCGTTCGACGGGCGTTCATTTCCGTTCGATGACCGTTCGATGACCGTTCGTTTCCGTTCGACGAGCGTTCAATTACCGTTTGACGGGCGTTCGGATAGCCGTTCGATGACCTTTCGAGCATGGTTGATGCATTATATTATAATGTTATATTATATCATGCTAAGTTGCATGGGAACATGCATACTTTTGTCTTACGGCACGTTTTTGGTAAAGCGATAATGATATGTCCCTATTCTAAAGTTTCGTGCCGAGACGACTGTCTCCTCACAAAGTCGCGATATGATAATATTAATATTATATTATATACCACGCTGAGTTTCATGGGACCGTACTTTTGTCTTACGACGCGTTTTTGATATGGTGATAATGCCACATCTCTACTATAAAATCTCGTGCCGAGACCTCGTTCTCTCATCAGAAAGTTCTGAATCGTGCACGAGGTATAAGTAAAACAAATTAAATTAAATTAAAAAAATGGATCACGTAGTATCATTGTACAAAGACTGGAAGACAAAATTGATGGATATTTTGTGCATCGTAGCACTAAACATGACTTTTGGAACGTGGAATGTAAGTATCGTTTTTGTGAATATTTTGTGATTATTTTGTGAAAAATTTTGTATTTATATTAATTATACTTTTTATGTAGTTCCAGGATGAAGTCCGGATACCGGGCTTTATGAATATAGAGCACCGCCAGTGGGTGCGGGCGGTGCGTCGGCAGGCGCGGGAGAATTTTGGAGACGTGTGGGGCGACACCCCGGAGGGCCTAGATGGAGATATCTTTGATCTGCGGCGGCTCTTCGGGGAAGAGCCCTACATAGTTATAGAAGAGGAAGAGTGGATACAGGAAGAGGAAGATTGGGAAGAAGAGGAGGAGTGGGAGGACTTAGTAGCCCCAGGGGGCTAAGGTATATCTATTTTTTACAATTTTTTATTATTAATTATTAAAATAAAGCTAATGAAATGTGTTTTTTCCAGGAGCGGCCTCCCCTCAGCCCGGCGCACCCCCTCCCCATATATTTTTTATTATATTTTTATATTTTATGTTATTATTATATTATTATTATATTTTTAAATTTTATTTTATTATTATATATTAAGCATGACACACACACACACACACACACACACACACACACACACACACACACACACACACACACACAAAATGTATTTATACACACTATAATAAATTATATATTTTAATTTAAAAAAAAGAAAAAATCGGTTATTTACGCGCCTCTCCTTGCGCTCCTATCCCTTGCGTCTCTCTTGCGCTAGTTGTAAGAATTTATCGTTCTCTCTCTCTCTTTCGTACGCGCTATCGTTCTAAGTCTCGCGTTAGTTGTAAGTCTCGCGATATCTTCGTTCTCGCTCGCACACGTTATCTTAGCTATTATCGTTCTCTCTCGCACACGTTGTTCTCGCGCTATTATTGTTCTCTCTCGTATGCGTTCTCTTCGCGATATTATCGTTCTCTCATTCATATGCTCGTTGCTCACTTACCTTTGCGTCATCCTTCTCCCACCTATGCAGCATCTTACAATGCGTCGTCCTTGTTCCACGTTGACGTCATCCTTGTCGTATGTTGATGTCGTCCTTGTCACTCTTGATGTCATCCTTGTCGCACTGTCCTCTTCACACACTTAGCGCTATCCTTCTCACACCAGTGCACCGTCCTTCTCACACATGGACATATCGCGGGCCTGCCGCGGATCCCCCTTCCCCGCGCGGTCGCTCGCGCTGCGGATCCCCCCTTCCCGCGCGGACCCCCTCGTCCATCGCTCGCGCCGCGATCCCCCCTTCCCGCGCGGACCCCCTCGTCCATCGCTCGCGCCGCGGATCCCCCTTCCCCGCACGTGACGTCACTCCCCGCACGTGACGTCATCATCCCCCGCACGTGACGTCATCACCCCCTGCACGTGACGTCATCATCCCCCGCACGTGACGTCCCCCCCTCGTGACGTCACCCCCCGCGTGACGTCACACCCCCCTCGTGACGTCACCCCCCGCGTGACGTCACCCCCCGCGTGACGTCACCCCCCGCGTGACGTCCCCCCCCCGCGTGACGCCACACCCCGCGTGACGTCACCCCCCCGCCGGTTCCCCCTCGCCGGTTCCCCCTCGCCCCTCACCCCCCTCGGAGCCCCTGCGTTAGAAACCTCCTAGTATTACTACTACTATATATATTTCTATATATTCTATATATTCTATATATATTTCTATATATTCTATATATTCTATATATATTTTTAATCTTGATTTTAATTATATCATACACCTTTTAAATATATTTTAATATATTTTATCTTTAAAGGCTGTGATAAATTTTAATTAAAAACGAAGAACATTATATATTATTTAAAAATAACTTATATTCAACTGTAAGTTTATACACAAATTACATACTTATGTACATTGTACATAACATCAACCAATCACAAACGTGACTGCTGTCCACCAACGTTACGCATGCGTGAGAATTTAGTACATAAATTTCGTGGACATGTATTTGACGCAAGTTAGCGGTCTAGTATATAGTATAGATGTCTGTGATAGAAACTATTCACCAATAAATACGCGGAACAGAAAATATTCGCCAATAGGAGCAGAGAATAGATACTATTTCTGTTCTTATTGCCTGTTGCCTAACATTGTGCAAGGAGCTTAACGTACACTTTCTTCGATGTAGATAAGACCAAATATTCTCTCCTTGAAGCTAAAAATGTTTCCAAGTGTTTGGCTTATGACTCAGTTAAGCGTCGTCTACAATGGCCGTAGCATAAGGTTGTAAGGCCGTAGTCCTAAGAAATTGACCAATCACAGTTGATTATTCTCCTGAACTTCAACTGGGATTGGTCAATTTCTTACGACTACGGCCTTACAACCTTATGCTACGGCCATTGTAGACGACGCTTTATGAAGACTAGAAACCAGGAGACCGAACTAGGCTTGATAGAGAGAAGTCGAAATCCGTACATCTATTAGTACCAAACGCAGCGCTGGCGACAATTAAGTACCGGAAATATAATCTAACTCTTGATACAGTCGTAAACCAAGGTCCAAGACTCACATGTCTATACAACATCTTTTAGACATGTAAGGATATTGTACGTATTATCTCAGTTATAATGAGATAACTATTATTTTTCTAAAATGCTGCTACTTACAAAGCACATTTTAAAGTCTTCTTTGAAGTCATATTTTGAAGTTATTATAAACCAACTACTTCAAGACTCACGTATTGTTTCCGGTACCTTAAAGTAGCCAGCGCTACAAGTGGGCAAATTTGAAAATGATAACGTGTAACTTTTTCGACACAGTTTGGTGGCTCTAATCAGGCATAGTTCGGTCTCCTGGTTCTAGTCTTCATAGGCCGGTATTCATAGTCCGTTCTTATATTTAAGATCGTCTTAAGAACCATTCAACCAATAAATAGCTGCAATGCGGTCATTGATTGGTTGAATGGGTTCTTAAGACGATCTTAAATATAAACACACACACACACATACACACACACACACACACATATTTTTGCTCACTTGAAATATCTACGCTATTTTTACAGATATGAAAAAATTGTAATTACGAAAATTGTACGATTAAAAGGACCATGACATGCTAGTAATATTGTTTTCGCAAGTGGAAGCGTTACGAGATTTCACGATTATCTTCATATTTTTTAATGGAACCATCCTAATTTATTTATATAAATCGATACCTCGCAATATTCCGTGTAAAAAGTTATAAAGATAGGATAGTCAAAAATTGAATAGTTGACGAGATATTTGATTCTTTAAGTTGACATAATTTTATATAAATTATAAAATATCTGATAAAATGTTCATTTTTCAATTATTTTACTTTAATAATTTTATGCATAGAATAATAAGAGGAATCAGTTAATGTAAAGAAAACATGATTGTTCTTAAAAAATATGTCCCTGCTCATTGCATTTATATAAAAAAAAAAAAAAAATATATATATATATATATATATATATATATAGAGAGAGAGAGAGAGAGAGAGAGAGAGAGAGAGAGAGAGAGAGAGAGAGGATCGAAAATTCGTCATTTCTCATTTATATTAAAATTTATTTGATATACGTAAGCACTTTGCTGTACAGCACTGGTGCTACCGACATTTTGTGCACATAGCACGGAATAGAACCAGAAATTGTGCACCTTATATGTTACCCTCTGAGAACATTCATGCACCTTGGCTTCGTAGTTTAGGTGCACGTTTTCAAGGTCCACAGAGGGCGTATCGCTTTCAGGGATCACCTAAAAGCGGGCCGTGACCATAGAGATATTATAAATAGAGGGGGCAAGGTATAAGTCTCTCTGTAAGAGAGGAAGCGTCCGGTCGGTAGAAAGAGAAAGAAGACGGGACGGGTCTTGCATCTCTGTCTACCCTCTTCGCTGATTGGCTGTAGCAGTCCCCGCCAGTTCGACTTTTAGGTTATAGCGGGGAGCAAGCAGACGTAAGCGGCAGCGTACCAAATGATTTTCTGATAAACTTTGTAAACACTTTAGCAATACTTGAGTGTTGTTTTATTAATAATAAGGTTAAACATAAGCTCTTACAATATATTTCAATAAAAAAGTGATTTTTCATTGTATGTACAAAAATAAAATATAATATTTTGGTATCTAATTTTGAATATTAAAGTTAATATCAATAAAAATGTAAAAATCAAAATCAAAAATTATAGATTAGAATTATGTACAAATTTAAAATATAACTACAATAAATCAATTTCAATAAACCTCCATATACTCGGCAGCAGACGAACTCTCTTTTTCTTTTAAATTATTTACTACTTCATTAATATTTCTCAGTTTTTTAGAAATACGGTGATTCTTTTTCCTGTTATTTTCTTGTTGTTGAAATCTGCAATTAGTAAAACATTTTTAATATTATTGTTTTAGAAATAAGGTATACTTTTCTTTATTATGTTTATAATTATGTCATTTATACTGTTTTATTAAATAAAACATTATTTAAGGTGGATTTCTCTTTGTAAAAATTAAGACAATCTTTATTTTTGCTGTACTTACTTGTGAAAACTGCGACTATTTTCACCTGGTATTGAAAATTTTTTGCATACTATACAAGTTCTCATTATTAAAACAAACAATTAGAAACAATCATAAATAGAAAATGCATAAACAAACTTTATTGGTTAGGTCACCAACTGCTTGCTTGCTGCTTGTTTACTTTTGTATACTCCCTATATATACTTTATAGATATGTTCAAGTCTTAATCGCGGGGAACTGCTACAACCAATCAGCGAAGAGGGACGACAAGGATGCAAGACCCGTCCCATCTTCTTACTCTTTCTACCGAGCGGACGCGTGTAGAGCTGGCTTGCCCCCTCTATTTATAATATCTCTGTGGCCGTGACACCTCTCATTCTTCTCTCTGGCAACATAACGTGTGAGTGTTGATTGGACCTAGTACTGCACTCGTACAGTTCAGTGCAATACGAGTTCAGTGTCAGTGTAAATCTATCGAATTCACTATTAATATTAATGTCACGCTGAAGATCAAAAATGATCCGAAACTTTCGTATTTAATGCGTGTATTGTAACGAAAGCGAATATTTTAATTAAATATATTGATAAATAAAAGAAAAAAGAATATGTTTTCTTGCTCTAATTACCGCACCTTGGCTTTTATTTGCCAATTTTTTCACTATTTAATTATTACTATATTATTATTTAAACTAATCTTTACTTTAATTAAAAACTTTACTATTACAGAAAAATAATAAATTTTACTATAAAAATTTTTTATATAAAAAAATTCATATTTCTTAATCAATCTCTTTTTATTTATTAATAATTTACAATATAAAAGATATTTCTTGATAAAGGTTTTTATTATGTCTATATTCGAAATCTTTCTAAAATTCTTGTAAAAAAATTCCCTGAATCGTATTCCCTGATCTTCCAAGCATTTTTGTTAAAAATTCCAGAAAAAAAGAATATTTTAGAATTTTTGGTGCAATTTTATGAAATGTTTTTTTTATTATATATATTTTGTAATACTTTTCACTTGTACAAAGAAAAAACATAAAGTATTTCTTAATTTTTAAATGTTAGAGAAATTTAGAATTATACTAAAAAAAAGCTAATTTTTCTAAGCATTTTTCAGTTGTATAAAATGCTTACATTACAAAATTTATTACTAAAAATTACACGAAAAAATATGTAGTGCATATTCACAATATTTTGTTAATACATTAAATATATAAACAAAAATATATATTTATATAAATAATATATTTTAAACATATATAATCCACTTGGATTGTCAACTGTTTATAATATGAAAAATTATCAAAGAGAACATTTTTCAAAAAAATTTCTTGAATCCCAATAAAATTCCAAGAAAATTCTCTAATTTTTCCAGGTACAAAAATCCTTGAGAATTTCAGATTTTTCAAGGAGATATCTTATGTAAATAGTGTTTTATTTTGATATTAATTATAATAAGATAATAATGAAACAAAAAATAAAATAATGGAAAAATAAATAACAAAATATAAATACTTATTTACACTATAGATAAATATTTTATACACGGAGCTTTATGCATGCAGATACTCCTAATCGGACGATCATAATCCAAACTAACAGAGAAATAGCATTTTCATGTTGACATGGCCAACTCAGAACATCTTGTAACGGCCATAATGTACCTTCTGATAGGATAATCACAGGTTCTCTTTTATATATATATAAAAGTAATAAAATTAATATACCCTGAAAACATTATGAAATTTGATAAGAATAATAAAAAAATAAGTCGCTTTTTTAAGTATAAGAATCTTGAGATCCTTATTAGATTATATTCTTAAGAATAAAAGTTAATAAGAAATGAGAAATTATGTACAAATCTTTTTTGTATATTATACAATGATTAATCCATATCATTATTTTTTTAATAGAAGAATAAAATTATAATATAAAATTAAATATGTATATATATATAATGTAAAATTATAAAATTAAATATATTTAAAACAATCTTTGATTTATGGATTAATAACTATAAATCAATTATCACAAGCTTTTACTAGAATAATAGGCATAAATTAAATTATAACATTAATTTATTTATAAAATGATTAAAAATAAATATATATTTTTAATATAAAATTTACTTGCAAGTAATAACACATGAAAAAATCAATTAAGTTTAGATATATATAATATTTGACATTTTGTTACATAAAATATATATTTTATTACATGTGCTCTCTAAAAAAAGGACAATATTGAATTATGGAATAAATTAAGTAATTTGGAAAAGAAAATGAAAATTTTCAATAAGTTTGTTAAGTACGCCAAACCATAACAGTTACAAAAATTTGTACAATTTCTCAGTTCTAATGTTATAATCTAATAAAGCTACAATGAAGTATCAAGAGGAAGTAAGTATATACATACATTCAGTATATGAAAACTGTAAGTTAACAACATTTGCAGTTTTAATCTCCAACTTAGTCGTTCATCCACTGTAAAAAAAGTATATACAGAAAATGTAAATAATATGGCTATATAGAAATATATATAATATTTGTGGGTTTTCATATATAATGACAAACTACATTTTTATTTTATAGATAGATATTTTTATTTAATATTTTATTTTAATTTAATATTTCAATTTAATATTTTATTTTAATTTTTTACTTTGTTTCCTTACAAACATCTGTTTTTTATTTTACATATTATAAACTAATTGTTTTTATGAGAAATTATTTGTAATCTAATGATTCGTAAAAGTCAATTAGTCTTGTCAAAATAATAATCTAAAGTGAAGAAGAGAAAGATAAACTTACTGTTTTTTTTCAATATATTTTCCAATTGGTTACATCTGCGTTGAAGCTTGGCATACTTGGCAAATTCGTTCATTATGGAAAGTCCTGTCATTTTTTCTTTTAAATCATTGAGTTCATTTCGCAATTCAATGTCATACTTCCTTTGCGCAAACACATGTGGAAATATCTATATTTTACACAATAGTATTTTGAAATATAAAATATTAAGCAGCTTTATATATAATTACAATCACATATATACTTATACATACTTATAAATACAATCACATACATGATTATAATATCTAGATTTATAAAATTAAATAAAATAATTCTTGCAAATTTTGCTAAATGTTTAATTTGACCCACTTTACTTCAATTTTAATAAAAAATATACTCAAATTGATATATTTTTCCATGAAAACAAAGATTTGGACAAGTAAAAATTGAAAATATAAAAAAAGCTTTAAGCTTTAAAAATAAAAAGCCATTTGTAGAGATTAAGATATCTGTTACTAATAGAATACTGACAATATGAACATGTGTTGCAATGAAAAGGTACGTGAAATTTAAATAAAAATAGATATTTCTATATATTTACCAGTTATTGTTTATTGTTTACTTCTTATTTGATAAAGTAAAGTTCACGTCACTTGGTGATTTTTAATGCAACAAAATCTATAATCATATAATTTCACATAGGTTTATAACTTTCCATGCAAAGTGAGATATAAATGCAACAAGGTCTACAATTGTACAATTCCACATGGGTTTCTTGGGCAGCTTTCTATATATGAATCAAGATGCACTCATATTAGATGCTTTCAGTATATGACAAAGTTTACATTTATTTTTTATTTATTGCACAATTCCATATAGATTTGCAACTTTCCACATGAAGCAAAGGCTACCCATATTGACCGATGCTCTCAGTATATAAAGTGATATATATTCAACTTTCAATATAATGTTAGATTCAAACACATACAAGAATAAATGCCTAAAGTATACAAAAAATTGCAAATCTATGAAATTATATAAATATTAGACATTATCATCAAACCTATTTAGAATTATACAATTGTAGACCTTGTTACACACTGAAAGCATTTGTCAATACAAGTGGACCTCGCTTTATATGGAAAACTTTGGTAATATCTGCTACAGAATTGTATGATTGTAGATTTTATAGTATTTGGAAGTCACTTTGCACATATAAAGTTATAAACCTACATGAAATTATACAATTATAAACTTTTATAAATGGTATTAAAATCACCAGGCGATGAACTTTACACGGATTTAATAAACAATAAATAGTAAACGCGTGGAAGTTATTCTTACGCTTATTTTCATTGAAATTTCGTATATCTTTTCATCGTGCATATCACTAATATCTTACGATAGATTTCACAAGTAACCTTCATAAGTAGCACTTAACTCTTTTCATATTATCAAGCGACGATTTTTAACTTACAAGTCTTTGTTTTTAATACAAAAATACATGATTAATTATATTTTTATTATAACTTTTCGAGCGGCTCAAACTAAACATTTACCAAAATGTATTTAACAAAAATAGATTTATTAATAGACTCCAAAAATGAAACGTGTGGATTTCGATTACTCACAAATTTGATAAAAAAAGGTACTATATTATCTAGAATGGAACTCAAAGTAGTCACCACAAGTAAATTCATGTTAAATGATAAACAGGTACAGATCTCTATCAGAGAGAAACCTGAGAGCAACCATCCCGCTCCAGTGCAGTAATGGCTTCGTTCAGCAGAAAAAGCTGCTTTGCAACTGTTGTAAAATTTGTGAGCCTGATTGGTGTATGCTCTTAATTTTGACTGAATCTAAGAGCATACACCAATCAGATTCACGAATTTTACACAGTTGCAAAGCAGCTTTTCCTGCTGAACGCAGCCATTGGCGTTGTAAAATTCATGAATCTGATTGGTGTATACTCTTAGATTCAGTCAAAATTAAGAGCATACACCAATCAGGCTCACGAATTTTACAACAGTTGCAAAGCAGCTTTTTCTGCTGAACGCAGCCAATGGCCGCATTCAGCAGACTCAACTGCTAAGTAGCAATCGAACGTGATTGGTTTCTACTTTCAGGTCCGATCAATCAACGTCGAATTACATCGGAAAATCTAGTAATGTTGCCCAACTGTTGAGTCCGCTGAATGCAGAGAGAAGTTAGATATAGAGTGCGGGAGTCATAGCGGATCGTGTAAGTGGGAAAGTCAGATTATTAGAAAGAGAGGCATAGCTCATCGTATCCGACTGTCATTGTCTAATAGCGCAAGCGCGATTAGATTTGGGCGGAATTTGGAGAGCCAGAAAGGTTAGATAATATATTTGTGGCACGTTATCAGGCAAAAAGAGGTTAAATAAATTTATTGTTACATCAAAATATTAAATATAATAAGAAATATAATACAGGAAGGTGTACTAAATACATATTAACTTCTCTTTGGCTCTTCAAACACCGCCCAAATCTCATCGCGCTTGCGCTATTAGACAATGACAGTCAGGTACGATGAGCTATTCCTCTCTTTTTAATGACCTTACGCTTTTCTGGCTGGCTCCCGCACTCTATATCTAACTTCTCTCTGGCTGAATGCGGCCATTGATTCTGATGATCAGGGTGCCGTCACATGCGGCGTAACTTGCGTAAGCGTAACTTGCGCCGACCAATCACATTGTTTCATTTAAGTATCAGCTTCCGCCTAGTTATTTTACGCTCTTTACGCTATTATCGTTACGCCGAATTCAATTTTTGGCGGAAGAAACGCTGATGTATGTGTATTAGTAAGCGTATCGAACAGTGTTGTACAAGACATAGGATAGTGTCCCAGACAGCACACATGTCCAAAAGACATCTAAAAGATGACTTAAAGATGTCTTAAAGTCCTCTAGACGTCTTTAAGACATCTTTTGGCCTTTTTGTGCTGTCTGGGTAGGTTGAAGAGGCATCAAAAAGTTTTAATAAAATATGAATAACGATCAAATCTTCTTCCATTTTTGCTATCGTTTCCAAATAATTATTAATATTAAGTTAGGATCCATTATTATATACTTTTCTGTGGGTTAAAACCTCTGAATTACTTTCTAAATATGTAAATACTAATGTTCAAATTTTAACTTTAAATTTTAATTTTGTCTAAATTATTATAACATAATTAGGATTAATAATAGATTTAATTAATATTTTTTTGAATAGTGAGCCTACTGGTATCACTGATAGTCCTTAACATGGCCTCAAGAACACATGTACTGTTTTAAAGTTAAAAAGATTGAAGTAAATATATACTTCAATCTTTTTAACTTTATAAATTTGCACATATTCCGCATCACACATACTTGTATGCAGAGCATCGGTTCCCCATGATGCGTACTTTTCGAGACGCGTAGGTTACGAAGACCAATCGCAAATCTTCTTAGCATTTCCATTAGAGCGTATAACGGAAAATCTAATCTACAATTGGTTGTATTTGTTACGCATTCCGCACAATACGCCCCATGTGAAAGCCGACTTTCAAAATGACGTAACTTCCTTTAAAAGTTACTAGAATACGCAAATTACGCTTACGCAAGTTACGCCGCATGTGACGGCACCCTCAGAGATCAGAGTGATATGCTATTGTGGAAATAAAGTCGCGCATGCGCACTAAGCAAACGCTGTGAATCACAGACTTCCCGGAGCCAGTGTTGGCATGCGGGGACGGTTTTTCGCGCATGCGCGACAGTAGTGGCGGCTAACCAGCGATGTACCACATGTAGGCCCAGTTCCACAACTTACTTTAACCGAAGTTTAACTCGTTAAAGGAGAATTTACATTGCGTTCAATGTCCGATGTATGACGTCCGATTGGATACAATGGGTTTGGGACGCAATGTAAATCCTCCTTTAACGAGCTAAATTTCGGTTAGAATAAGTTGTGGAACTGGGCCGTAGAAGATTTGGCGGGCTCGAGGAAAATTACGTGGCATACAGACATAGTTGAGCGAGACATAGTTTATTAAAAGTTTTGTGATATTTAATAAATAGTCATGAGTTATTCGTATAGGCCCATATTCTGAATCCTCTTTTATCGATAAAAGTGCCTCTAAAAGTGGCATATAAGCCTTCTGATTGGCTACAGGCCGCTTATAGGAGCACTTTTATCGATAAAAGAGGATTCAGAATATGGGCCATAGTGTATGATAAAAATGTGTGCTGTTGATCCATAGACTTAGGGTGCGTTCCGATTTACGCATGTAACGTATAGACTGCATTATTGTTGCGCAGCGCTTCGAAATCGTTCCGTTTTATCAATGCGTATGAAGCGTTTTAATTATTCGGAACGGTGTCTGCGTATTCTATGCGCTAATACGATTTGAAAATGGTAAAATAGTAAAAAAAATAAATAAAAATAGAATAAAATAATAAATACAAATAAAATAAAAAAATAAATAATAAATATAAATAAATAATAAATATAAATATAAATAAATATTAATAATAATAAATATAAATATAAATAAATAATAAATATAAATAAAATAGTAAATCAAGGTAAAATAATATATTAATATTAGCTTGGCTTGCTTTCTCCATATCATTTTTATTTAAAACCAAAGTTATTATTTCATTAGTTTCTTCAATTAAAACTGGAAATTCATATAATTGTTGTTTTTCCATCGTCACAAAGAATCTGTTATCTGTTATTGCGTTCCGAATTACGCATAAAACGCATAGATCGCATAAACGCATCAACGCATCAACTGCCTCAAGTCGAGAGTAGAGGCAGTCAATGCGCTGGAAGGAGTGCTAAGAATTTAGTACGGTTAGTACAATCTAGAGAATTCTCAGCGCTACTAAAGCGTTACCAATGCGCGCATTGGTTAAATCGGAACGATTTTCTATGCAGTCTACGCGCTTCATGCGTAATTCGGAACGCACCCTTACTAGAATAGACTGCTCATGAGCGTTCATTATGGTAGTGGGGGTATCCGTCACTGAAAAAAGGATAACTGTCGTTAATATGAGTTTCTATCTCTTTCTAGTGGGCGTGACTTACGTATCTATGCATGAAGCTCACATCGACAATACGCATACTATGACAACACACTCACGCTCTGACACCGTTATTGGTCGCTATACTTCCCCACTACTCTGCATTAGAAAGAGATAGAAACTCATATTAACGACAGTTATCCTTTTCTCAGTGACGGATACCCCCACTACCTTCATGAGCAGTCTATTCTAGTAAGTCTATGGTGTTGTCAGGCGGGTCAGGTTTTTCGCGCATGCGCAGCGAACGCGGCTTCAATGAAGTATCTTGTAACGATGCACCCCGATGCATCGTTCCTAATTCCCGGCAGAACACCAGCCGGAAGCTGCCGCCCGGCAGAACACCCGCCGGGCAGAGGCAGGGGCGCGGTGCGCCCACCTTTTAATCGTTCATTACGGCCCAGAGCCGTTAAGGGCTTGAAACGGCCGAACACCGCCGATCAGAGCCGAGGTGGCCCGAACCGCCGACCGGCGAAAACCCGCGTTCGGCGCTTCACCCGAACCCCTCCGAACGGGCCCGACTGTACCGTTTCCGAAAAACCGTTCGGAAGGGGTTATACCGCCGCGCGCCGACGCGGGCAATTAGTCGATATAAAAAGGGGACATCTCGGCGTCTAATCAACCAGATTTCTGATCCGCTCTAAGCAGTACGCTTCAGCAGCAATCCAGAAAATCCTACCAAGCACTCAGTACAGAGGACGAAAGGTGGAGCACGCTCCGTCTTAGCCGAGAGATCTCGATTCCGAATACAAGTGCAAACCATCCGATCCGCAGCTGGGCCATCACGGAAGGTGGAGCTCAGAGCCGCCCCGAGTCGAGAGTTCTCGACCCAGCTGCAACGCGATTACCATCCTTCGCGACGCGATCCTAACTCGCGCACTTTGGTTATCGAGCGCATAAGCGCATCCGTTATTGCGGCCGCCGCCGCCGCGTATTTTGTCACCGCGCGCATAAGCGCATCCGTTATCGCGGCCTCCGCCGCCGCATATCTTGTTATCGAGCGCATAAGCGCATCCGTTATCGCGGCCTCCGCCACCGCGTATTTTGTCACCGCGCGCATACGCGCATCCGTTCATCGCGGCCTCCGCCGCCGCATATCTTGTTATCGAGCGCCTAAGCGCATCCGTTATCGCGGCCTCCGCCGCCGCGAATTTTGTCACCGCGCGCATAAGCGCATCCGTTTATCGCGGCCCCCGCCGCCGCATATATTGTTACCACGCGCACAAGCGCGTGCGTTTGTCGCGGCCTCCGCCGCCGCGTATTTTCCACCGAGCGCATAAGCGCATTCTTGTATCACGGCATCCGCCGCTGTGATTAAAGCGCACCGATTATAATCAACCGAACGCGGACTTTAAATCGTAGCACCGGGGAAAATAATAATTCTCGTGAAAGCAACCGTCGAGTCCGAGAATCCGAGGATTCCAGGAACACCGGGATTCCCCGCGGAAAAAGTACCGCAAAAACACGCGCTGTCTCGCGCGTTGTAAACAGCGAACAGGTGTTCGCGATCGACGACCAAAATTAAATCCGAAACTGCATCTGTCGCGTCATAAATTGATCAACTAAATTGTCACACACACACACACACACACACACACACACACACACCCACACACATTCACATACACATAATCTGTACACGACAATAAATACGTTCATTTACCCTACACCGCGTATTTTCTTTTACCGAACCTCGCACCGGCGATCTATCCGCGCGGCGAAAGAACGTCCGAAAATACGACCGTTACAATCTAATACAGACAAAAAGGTATGCCGCTGGTCGCCCGAAAAAATGTTCTCTTAGAAAATTATTCCGAGTAATCAACGGCACACATTTTTATCTGCGTATATATGCATATGTGTTTACACACACGCATAATATAAAATACAGTAATACAGTAACTTTCCTTCAGCCCGCCAAATCTTCCATGTGATACCTGATACCAGGTACCAGTGATACAGCGCTGGTTAGCCGCCATTACTGTCGCGCATGCGCGAAAAACCTGACCCACCTGACAACACTGGCCTGGATCCTGTCTACACTGGGTGCTTTCCATCTATATACGTTTGTGTTAGCTTGTGTCAACTTATGTTAACTGGAGTTAGTAACCTTAAATACAATAAATGGAAAGCATTTTATGCGCAAAAGTTGATGCGCACAATTATGTACATCGAGCATAAGAGAGTATAAGAGAAAAATTTAATTTCACGTACATATAAAATATTTTGTACATAAAAATTATAATTTTGTAATATAAATATATAAAGGTATGTAAATTTATAATCATATTTATATATTCTACATGTATATATATATATATATATATATATATATATATATATATATATATACAGGGTGAGCCATTTTAATTAACGCACGCAATTATTTCGGAAACAAAGCATTTTAGAGAAAAATGTTTCAGACAAAAGTTATATGGTTTCGAGGGGGCTATAAAATGATACCATTGGTTTGACCTTGAAAAGTCATTTGAAGGACACGTGAAGGTCGCTTCAATTTTTTTAAATGGAACACCCTATATATTTTTACATATTCTTGTAGCTCATCTCGAGAGCTTTCCAAAACACTTATGATAAAGTATTTTTTATTAAGTATTTTTCGAGTTATGAGACTTGAAGGTTGTAGTATTTTGACATAAAAAACAAAATATCTCATAAAATATTCTTTTTTTGATAGTCTTACCCTGATTCTTTTATGCACAGAATAATGAGGCAAATCAATTAGTGTAATTAAAACATATAGTTGTCTTAAAGTAAAAATGTGTAGCTGCTCGTTGCAAATTTATATTTTTTTCTTTAAGACAACTATGTGTTTTCTTTATACCAGTTGATTTGCCCCATTATTCTGTGCATAAAAGTATTAAGGTAAGACTATAGAAAAAAGAATATTTTACGAGATATTTTGTATTTTATATCAAAATAATACAAATTTCAAGTCTCATAACTCGAAAAATACTTAATGAAAAATACTTTATCATAAGTGTTTTGGAAAGCTCTCGAGGTCAGTTACAAGAATATGTAATAAAAAATAGGGGGTGCAATTTAAAAAAATTGAAGCGACCTTCACGTGACCTTCAAATAACTATTCAAGGTCAAACCAATGATACCATCTTATGGCCCCCTCGAAACCATAAAACTTTTGTTTGAAACATTTTTCTCTAAAATGCTTTGTTTCTGAAATAATTGCGTGCGTTAATTAAAATGGCTCACCCTTATATATATATATATATATATATATATATATATATATATATATATATACATATATATATATATATGTAATTAAAATATTTATTTTTGTAAAATGAAAATCTCTATTTGAATATAATTTAATAATAAATAATATTTTTCAACAGATGAATGAAGATAATTTTTTTATTAATGAAATTTTGGAAAATAGCAATGATGATGACGATAATATCGATAGCAGCAGTACTAGTTCATCAGATGATAGCAGCAGTACTAATTCATCAAATTATAATCCACTATTGGAAAATGATATTTACGAAGAAGATTTGCTGTTTCCCCTACTTCATTTTTTAAATAATGGTCGTAGGCGACAACGTGTGGAAAATTTTTTTTATGTAGCACGTGTAAAAAGTAATGAAGAGTTTAGAGAGGATTTTAGATTGACTCGTCCAATTGTATATCAGTTACTAGGTAATTATTAATATTATATTAATTTTATAATAAATGATATATTTGTGATAAACTAATGTAAAATTAATTACATATATTCTTTACAAGATCTTTAGAAATAAGTGGATTTATACCATTCCATGAATTTGGAAAAGAAAAAAATCTGCGGAGTTGTGTTTACTGATGACTCTTTGGTTCCTCAACAATAAAGAACCACATCGAACACTAGCTAATCTCTTTGACATGTCATTATCATCTGTATTTCGCATTATACGTCGAGTTATTAATTGGCTAGTTACTTTGGTGCCTGAAGTTATTATATGGCCTGAAGGAAATGATACAACCAAAGTATCTCGCAAATTTGAAGAAATAGCAGGCATTCGTAACTGTATTGGAGCCATAGACGGCTCTCATATTTTTATTAATAATCCTGAAGAAAATGGTAGGGAATATTTTAATAGAAAACAATGTTACTCAATTCTTTTACAAGCTGTTGCCGATAGCAACATGAAATTTACTAATGTATATTGTGGCGATCCAGGATCTTTTCATGATGTTCGTATGTTGAGAAGATCGGAGTTATTTTAAATTGCTGAACGGGAAAGAGAAAACATTTTTCCAAATAATACGTTTTTAGTAGGAGATAAAGGTTATGATGGAGTAGCAAAAAAATGGATTGTCTCTCCTTTTAAAGATAATGGTAATCTTACAATAGAACATGTAGAGTTTAATAGAAAAGTTTCAGCAACTAGAGTAGTAGTTGAAAGAGCTTTCGGTATTTTGAAAGGCCGATTTCGACAATTACAAAAACTACCGTTACGTGATACTCATTTTATGACTCGAATCATAATAGCATGTTGTGTACTCCATAATATATGCTTAAATAACGGAGATAATGGTGAAGATTTTTATATTGAAGAAAACATAGAACAAAATGAGGAAAACGAGCAGAGAAACGAAAATGTAGGAAACCTGGATCGTCGAACATTATTATTTCGAGAAATGTATCCTCATAATAATTAATCATGTAATAATTTAAATTTTCTTATCTATTGATTTAAAATAACTTATACTTGTATAAGAAAAAATAATATATTATGCAAATATCATAATACAAACTTAGAATATTTCCTAATGACTATTAATAGCAAACATGTGATATCACAATTCCAGTCTCATAATTTCAGTGCAGGAACACATCTATTATTTCCATTCAGAAAATATATTTTTGTCTCTTATATATAAAAACAAATGACTCAGAAAATGTTAATATAAAAAAATTAACACAGATATGACTTTATATTGTATTACTTTAAAAAATTAACATAGATAAAAATTAACACAAATGACTTTATATTATTTTAATTTATATATAAAATGTTCTCTCTCTCTCTCTGTAATAATTAAATATATATATATATATATTATATAAAGACAGAGAGAGAAAGTAACATATATATCTACCCACACAGCAAAATATATCATAGAGAGATCTGAGAGATATCTAAATATCAGAATACCTGATTTAAATAATGCTACTCAGATATCACTGGGATATCTATAAGATATCTTCCAGACTGCAAAAATGTATGATTTTTTCATCTGAGATATGATATCTGATCTTGCAACAAATCAGATAGAAAAGATTATATTTTCGTAAAAATATTATTAGAATATTTTGATAATTAAGATATCAGATATTCTGAAGATATCAGATATTCTGAAGATATTCAAGATATATCAGATATCAAGATATCTCAAATACAACAAAAATTTATTGACGAAATGATATCTGATTTACGTCTGAGATATAGATTGCTGTGTGGGTAATAAACCATGCAAATAATATCTACCTTTTAAAATGCAATGGTTTTATTATATAAATATATAAATGTATTCTGAGTCTTAAAAAAACAATTACATACAAAATTAATAAACTTGGAAAGTTACAACATAAAAACAAGTATTTTTAAACTTAAACTTTAAACTTTTTGAACAAAAAATGTTAAACTTTAAAAATAAAAGATTTAAACAAATTATTATTAAATGTTTTGATTAAAAATACTACTTCGAAGTTGAACGATATTTCTTAATAAATCGCATTTTTCCTTTTCAACAGACATTTTTTCTCGATGTTGATCTATTATTTTGTTCAATTTCAATTCTTCTAACATAATTTTTTTCTTTTTCAAATTTAGCTTTTCTTTTTTTAATTCAAGTTCTTCTATTTTTCTTTTATGATTATTTTCATCATGACTTCTTCTGTCTTCATATTTTTGTTGTATAATTTGCAAATGTTCTAACCACTGTTTTTCTAATTCTAACTTTGTACGAGCTACTTTAGAACCTGTTCCATGTACGTTACGTTTTTTTATTTTGTTTATTTTTACATTATTTGATTCTGTTTGTATATCCACATTCTCTGTTGAGCCTGTTTCATATACGCTACGTTTTTTTATTTGGTTTATTTCTTTATTGTTCTGTACACTATTTGATTCTTTTTCTACAGCAACATTTTCGGAGACCGTTTCATATATCCTATATGTTCTTGGTTTATTTTTATATTGTTCTGAATACTATATAATTCTTTTTCTAGATCATTTTTTAAGTTGTTTATATTTTGGTTTTGAGATTGATTCGATGAAACTGCCTTTAATAATGGTGAATTAAAAGAATTTTCCTTACTAGCACTACCACTTTTATCGCCTAAAATTTCTTGTATTCGTTCTTCAAATTCATCAAGAGCTTTTGGGGCATTTCCACTTGTACGATTGTGATCCTTCTTTTTATTATATGACTTCTTTAAAGCGCTGAATTTCCATCTTACTTGATCACATGTTAACTGCAAATATAAATTATAAAAGATAAGCAAATAATATAAAATATTAATATAAATTAAACATATATATATATATATATATATATATATATATATATACATATGTATATACATAAATTAAACATATATATATATATGTATACATATGTACATACATATTTACAAAATTATTTTATACTTACCCGAGCTTCGAATAATGTATTGAGATCATTAGCAATAGATTGCCAAAACATTTTATTTTTTTTGGTATTATCGGCCTCAATATTTCGGGCTTCGTAAGCAGATAAAAGTGCACAAGTAGCTCGCTTTGACCATGTAAATTTGGATTCTTGTGAATCTTGATCTAAAATTGTTACATCTGGCTTAGTTATAATTGTTTCAACTTGCTCTTCATTTGTAGAATCTTCTCTTTCTTTAATTTGGATAAAATTTGGTTTTTGTAGATTGCTCAAGTTGATCAATTTCGTGCCATTTTTCCAAATTATTTTGCTGTTATTTTGCAATAATTGCAGTTCTTTTATTGTAATAGGCTGTAATATACAGGGTGATTCTAAATAACATTATGCTTTTGCAAAAACAAAATCTTGACCGAATTCTAAGACGATTTTTCCTTTGGCAAAATTTCGTTTGAAGCTTAGTTTTTGAATTATTAAAGGAAGTAGTTAACGTATGACGGGTCGAATACAAGAGGCAGACAAGGGTGGCGCGATTCACCGTCAGACGCTGGTGCTTACGCGGGGCGCCTGCTGCGATCAGCTGGTCGCTATACACATACAGACACACATGCGAACACATACATTCTCTCTCTGTCTGTCTGTCTGTCTGTCTGTCTGACTCTCTCTCTCTCTTTCTCTCTCTCTCATTCGCTCACTCACCTGTATTTTTTTTTTTTTTTTTTTTTTTTTACGAGAGAGGGGAAAATGCATTTTATGCATACCCACCGGTCGATCCAGTGAGTTATGTGGGACTCGAGTACCAAGTCGAATTACCAACTCGGTACTCCCTACCCACTAAAAACCCCTCTCTTTTCACGAATTTCCTTTGACACACTGTTCCTCTGACTTCCCGAGATCTGTTTTCACATAACGTCAAAAAATAATTATTATTACCTTGTTCGATGACTTTTGATGTATTGCTGTAATTGCTTGAAGGAGAAATGAATTTTCCGATAGATCGTACGTTCTCAAATTGAACGTAGATATCACGTTGCAAAAGACAAGAAATCCACACTAAATTATTAACTGAAAGTTTTTCTTCTTTCATGAACTGTATTCTTTTATAAACTTTAACGTAATCACATTTATTTACTCACTCGATGAGACGAGAAATTTACTAATGACTATCACTAATCATTATTAATCACTGTCGAATAATAACTGTTGGCGATTAAAAATCACTCGATGAAAGAAACACGCGCGTACACGTTACTACACGACGCGACGACGCGACAATGCGACGATAATTACTCGGCGACTGCAAGCAGTTTTTTGTCATGGTAGGTTGCGGTAGGTTAAGGTATTACTGGCGCTATCGAACGCGATCATGTGTTCGATTGAAGAATGCGGTAAACATAATAAACATTTAACATATTAATATTATTATTATCATGAATGTGTGTGATATCCATACATCGTATGATATCTATTTAAAAATTAATTAGATTAAATAAGTGTTTTTAAAATATTTATTACTTTTACTATTATCTTAAATAAATATTTAATATTAATATTTTATATGATAATAGTAAAAGTAATAAATATTTTAAAAACACTTATTTAATCTAATTAATTTTTAAATAGATATTATACGATGTATGGATATCACACACATTCGTGATAATAATAATATTAATATGTTAAATGTTTATTATATGTTTACCGCATTCTTCAATCGAACACATGATCGCGTTCGATAGCGCCAGTAATACCTTAACCTACCGCAACCTACCATGACAAAAAACTGCTTGCAGTCGAGTAATTATCGTCGCATTGTCGCGTCGTCGCGTCGTGTAGTAACGTGTCCGCGCGTGTTTCTTTCATCGAGTGATTTTTAATCGCCAACAGTTATTATTCGACAGTGATTAATAATGATTAGTGATAGTCATTAGTAAATTTCTCGTCTCATCGAGTGAGTAAATAAATGTGATTACGTTAAAGTTTATAAAAGAATACAGTTCATGAAAGAAGAAAAACTTTCAGTTAATAATTTAGTGTGGATTTCTTGTCTTTTGCAACGTGATATCTACGTTCAATTTGAGAACGTACGATCTATCAGAAAATTCATTTCTCCTTCAAGCAATTACAGCAATACATCAAAAGTCATCGAACAAGGTAATAATAATTATTTTTTGACGTTATGTGAAAACAGATCTCGGGAAGTCAGAGGGACAGTATGTCAAAGGAAATTCGTGAAAAGAGAGGGGTTTTTAGTGGGTAGGGAGTACCGAGTTGGTAATTCGACTTGGTACTCGAGTCCCACATAACTCACTGGATCGACCGGTGGGTATGCATAAAATGCATTTTCCCCTCCCTCGTAAAAAAAAAAAAAAAAAAAAAAAAAAAAAAAATACAGGTGAGTGAGCGAATGAGAGAGAGAGAAAGAGAGAGAGTCAGACAGACAGACAGACAGACAGACAGAGAGAGAATGTATGTGTTCGCATGTGTGTCTGTATGTGTATAGCGACCAGCTGATCGCAGCAGGCGCCCCGCGTAAGCACCAGCGTCTGACGGTGAATCGCGCCACCCTTGTCTGCCTCTTGTATTCGACCCGTCATACGTTAACTACTTCCTTTAATAATTCAAAAACTAAGCTTCAAACGAAATTTTGCCAAAGGAAAAATCGTCTTAGAATTCGGTCAAGATTTTGTTTTTGCAAAAGCATAATGTTATTTAGAATCACCCTGTATATACAAAAATAAAAAATAATTTAGGTTAAAACAGAGATAAATAATAATTGTATTACTTTACATTTGACAATTAATTTTTTCTACTTAACATAAACAAAATTGATATAAAAAACTTAAATAATGACAAAAATACATAATAATAATTAAATATTTTATACCTTTAGTTCCATCTTGCAACAATTTTTTTTTTCACACACATCAGGTTTAACCACATTTCTTCTTCTTCTAGTTTTGTTGGCACGGATTTAAACTTTCTCATGCGGCCATAGACTTTAACCACACTTAACTCACCTCTTAAGCAGAGTCAATGGAAGTTGACTTGTGTCATCGACTAAAAGCGACACAAATGTAATGGAAAGCAGAAATGGTACTTGGTCACCTCGTGTTGACTTGTGTTACTAAATGGAAAACACCCACTCCAAGAGAAGAGGAATACCTTGTCCAGAAGGAACACGACAGCGGGGATAACACTGCAAACAAGGAATTAAGTCTTCATGGATTTGCGTATTCTCATACTTTTCTTCACTGCGTGCTATATGTAAGTGCTACGAGCATCATATTTCAATTTTTTCGTGCGATATTTATTAAGAATATTCTACAAATATGTCTCATACTGGAGAAGTAGATGCGTTGACTAGACAAATAGGAAACATGAGCGTAGCCGACGATACAAGCGCTAATCGTAGACCTAATAATACTGTACCATATGTAAGCTTGCGCGACGCAGCCGAGACAATTCTCCCATTCGATGAAAAAAATATGCCAGTATCACAATTCGCTAATAGCTGTTTACATGCAAAAAATATGGTCTCTCCCGGAGCAGAATATGGTTTGGTACAAATGATTAAAAACAAATTAGTAGGACCTGCTTTAAAAGTGGCTTTGAGCGGAGAATATAACGATATAGAATATTTATTAGCTGTCATAAAAACTAGATTTGCACCCGTTTATTCTTCATCACAATTACATGGAGAGCTTTCTAAAGTGACACAACATCCAGATGAATCTGTGGTGGATTATGGTAGCCGCGTATCAATGATATTGCAACAATTGAAATCCTGTTATCAGACCGAAAATCCAAATCAAGCGATCCAATTTACTAATTCTGCAGAAGCTAATGCCATCAAAAATTTCTTAACAGGATTAAAAACTGACATATATACTAGACTTTATCCGTGTAATCCTGTTAGTTTAAATCACGCTATTGAATCAGCCATAAAACCCGAAGCTGAATATAATGAACATGCACACGAAAATTACTGAGGAACTTATGCAATCAATACGTTGTAATAATTGTCTGGGATATGGACACAATGCTTATTCATGTAGCACCATTAATCCACTGGCTCAAGTAACTCATGTCCAGTGGCAACCTAAAGTTTGTACATTATGCAAAAATCCAGGACATACACGTGCAGAATGCAGAACCCTTCAATTAAGAGGCCTAAATTATCGAAAAACCCCGATAAACAATATGAATTGAAATATGAATTATAATCAAGTAAATCGACAAAATCATACAGCTTCCAGAAATTTTAACTTAGTATGTCGTTATTGTAAAATACCAGGACATAGCATTGAACAATGCAGGAGAAAAGACAATATAATAACGATCCACAAAATCAATTAACCGGATCCAACAATCAAGAAACTCGAATCAGAGAAAGTGAGGGAAACAGGGAGCAGGTGCAGCGAAATGGCGCAGCGCTGAACGAACACCCGCGAGTGCGCCTAGTGACTCCCGAACAAACTCACGAAGAAGCGCAAGAATAATCCTCGCGTGTAACAAAATCGGTAAACCACCTTCCGTCATTCTACCCAGCAAAGATTTGATAGAGGAACGTGCTAATTTTATGATAGATACTGGTTCTGATATAAATTTGATAAAGAAGAATTCTCTTCATGAGAAGGTGCTTATTGATAATAAAGTCGTTTTTGAATTAAGCGGAATCGAACTGGCACGTTAGGCGTAGTTAAAATACGCATTTTCGGCACCGACACGTTATTTCATGTAGTTCCAGACGACTTTCCGATTCAACAGAACTGAATCCTGGGCACAGAATTCTTCAAAAATCAACGAGCAACTATCGACTACCCGAGGGCTAGTCTAGTTGTAAACGGAATCCCATATTATTTTCATAATGATGAAACTATCATGATCCCAGCGCGAACACGAAAACAAATTTTCATACGAGTAGCTAATCCCGAAATAAAAAGCGGATATGTTCCGAAATTAAATGTAGGGCCGCAGGTGTACTTAGGTAACGCCGTCGTATCCAATCATCACGGAATTGCATATCTATATGCTATAAATTCATCAGATGAGGATATAAAGTTAGCGATCCCTACAGTAAAATTATACCCGTTCGAAGAAACAAAGAATAACAATGAAATAAATAAAATCAACGAATCTAAGTCAAGGAATTTACAAGGGGAGTGTCATAACTGTCCGGAACCGATTTGATTCTCCTTCAAATATGTTGTTAAATACACAAATCTAAAAGACACGTATTTTTTTTATATGTGCGGATTTTGAGTTTTAAGGGGTGAAACACCCTTTTGAAGAAAAACGGTATTTTTCTTTAGGATCGAATATCTGCTAAACTATAAGAGGTAAAGAAAAAAAACGTGCAACAAATTTTAATGGTTTGAAGAGTACTTTAAAGTTATATGAACAAAAATTTTTTATTTTTATTTTTATTTTTTTAAACCCCCCCCACTTAATTTTTTTTCAAAATTAAAATTTTTTTACCTAATTTAAAGCTTATTTTTTTCCAAATTCAACCACGTGTAATAAAGTTATATTACGAAATATCATTTTCGAAAATTAGTTATAAACGCTCCCGTATATACGCTCATCCGTGCTATGCGTAAGTAATTACCGTCGAACAATAAGATATATAAAAAATGATGTATAATTTTTATTTATGCTTTCTATGTATTTATAACTGCGTATTGTGTATATTTAGATTTTAAAAAAGATTTTTAAATATTATTAATAAGAATTTTTTTAAATATACTCCCAGCTCTTATTATTTCTTTAATATTTAATTTCTTCTATAAAAATTAAAAACAATTTTTTTCTAAATTTATCTACCTATAATAAAATTATTTTACAATTGAATCTTGCGAATACATGTTGCAATAAACAAATTTTATATCTTACGTTAAATGAATAAGATAAGATTATATGTACGTGTTCCAGATAAGATTATATATACGTGTTCCAGATAAGTTATAATTTTTACAATTGAATCTTTGCGAATAAATACATGTCGCAATATTTGGGATAAACAAATTTATATCTTACGTTAAAATGAATCATAAGATTATGTGTTTACGTGTTTCTGATAAGTTAATATAAATTGTTCATGTAGCAGCATAATTCTTACAGTCAATGTAGTCTTTTCGTTGTAATAATATCTGTGTAAACTGTTTTTCTATTGCAATAGAAAGCACAATTTAACATCTTTGAATATGATTATCAATCCGCTTAACGTTGTTAGACTTTTATTGATATCAATAAATTCAATATATCTAACAGAAATGCCAGTAACTGAAGCAAAAGTGGAATTAAAGGAAAACATAAAAAAATATTGCTGGATGGTGTTTTTCATTATAATGGGTTGGAAGTAACGGAAGAAATATATCTCGATTATGAAGAACCTTATAAATTACATAGTTTTGAAATAATTGAAGATGACGAAGAAGCATGGAATGAAGATAATTTAAATTCTCATCCTCATTGTTCAAATGATGATACAAATTTTGATAGTTCTTATAAAAGACGAGCTGTTGAATATTGGCGACATCGGGACACTGATGAAAACAGTAATGACAAAAAAAGGAATCGTCCTCTAATAGTACAAAGTAAATTTAGAAGAGTTTCATCTGAACGTCAGTTAAGGCGATGGGAAGAACAAATACAATCAGGTGGAAGTCGTATAAAAAAATTATCTTACATCTCCAAATTTACACATGATAAATTTACTGCAGCTGTTAAATCAGGATTCATGGTTCATGATATTGATCTAAAAAGATGGGCTTTACAAGCTCAAGAAGAAATAGGAAATTTAAATCCTATATTTAAGGCATCTCACAGTTGGATAGCAAGATTCAAGAAGTCTCACCGAATTGTTTCAAGAAAAGTTACGAAGTTTGTCACTAGAAGAACATTAGAAGATTCTGCTGATTTGCAACAATCAGCTGATGATTTTCTGGAAACAGTAAAACTTCTTATTGAACAGTTTGGATCTGAAAATATTTACAATTCAGATCAAAGTGGTTTCCAATTGGAAATTCATTCTGGAAGATCATTGTCTAACCAGGGAGAAAAGAAAATAGAACGTGTCGTGCAATCCATATCATCAACAACCCATTCATATACGGTACAACCAATAATATCTTGTAATGGCAATTTGTTGTCACCTTTATTTATTGTATTAAAAGAAGCTAATGGTAAATTTGGACCAAGAGTAGAAGAAAATTTATTTAAACCAGAAAATGTTATTGTAAAAGCATCGAAATCTGGTAAAATGACATCAGGTATTTCCCTTTTATAATTACTTTCTTTAACAAACTTATTTCATTTAACAATTTAATAAGTCATAAAAAACTATTAAATTAACATTTATATTTTTTACAGATCATTTTAGAATGTGATTAGAAGAAGCTTATTTTGCAAACATCGGTCCTAATAGCGTTCTTCTTATCGATTCATGGACTGGACATTGCCCCAATACTATTTCGGATTTAACACCTCCAGGAACACATATTACTACTATGATAATACCGAAAGGAACTACAGGAAAAATACAACCATTAGATGTTTATGGATTCAGAATTTGGAAAAATTTTGCTAAAAGATTTTCAGATACGGTTTTACTGTTGGAAAGTAATATAAATTTACATGAGCGAAATAATATAATAAAATTACAATCTTTGATACATAATCAATTGTCATCCCCACGATATCAAAACTTATTTAAATATTCGTGGTTTAAAAGTGGTTATACGAATGAAAGACCAGACGAATTTGAAAATCCAGTATACTTTAGTTTTGACGAAACTTCAACAAAATGTCATATCGAAGGTTGCAATAATATAGCAGTAGTAAGATGTTCTTGGTGCAAGAAGTCATTATGCTTGAAACATTTTTTTGTCGAATATCATTATTGTAATGTGTATAATGAGTGAATAATATAAAGTGCAAATATATTTTTTTAAATCTAAATATGTACAATACGCAGTTATAAATACATAGAAAACATAAATAAAAATTATACATCAACATTTTTTATATATCTTATTGTTCGACGGTAATTACTTACGCACATAGCACGGATGAGCGTATATACGGGAGCGTTTATAACTAATTTTCGAAAATGATATTTCGTAACATAACTTTATTACACATGGTTGAATTTGGAAAAAAATAAGCTTTAAATTAGGTAAAAAAATTTTAATTTTGAAAAAAAAATTATGGGGGTTTAAAAAAAAATAAAAAATTTTTGTTCATATAACTTTAAAGTACTCTTCAAGCCATTAAAAAAATTTGTTGCACGTTTTTTTTCTTTACCTCTTATAGTTTAGCAGATATTCGATCCTAAAGAAAAATACCGTTTTTCTTCAAAGTGGTGTTTCACCCCTTAAAACTCAAAATCCGCACATATAAAAAAATACGTGTCTTTTAGATTTGTGTATTTAACAACATATTTGAAGGAGAATCAAATCGGTTCCAGACAGTTGTGACACTTCCCTTGTTAGAATCACGAGTCAATGAGTACGTTTACACGGCAACGTTTATCTGGTTTAGTAACAATCGTAGTTATAACTCCTAAAAGTGATGTTCGTTTACACGCAAGGATTTATTTTATCACTATTCCTTTTTACTTTAACTTATTGGCAGTTTTTGTATACTAGTACTCGTCACTCGTTGATACTTAATTATTCAAGTTGGCAATACGATTGTTATAAGGGCCTGAGCAGAATGGCTGCCTTATAATTTTAAGACTATGTTTTATGCTTTAAGTCTTTGTCTTAGGTAACGCACAATACTGTGTGTTATGTCTCGAGTCTTATGTATACGCGAACGTTTATTTCTTACAAACGTTCGCGTATACATAAGACTCGGGACATAACACACAGTATTGTGCGTTACCTAAGACAAAGACCTAAGGCATAAAACATAGTCTTAAAATCTTAAGGCAGCCATTCTGCTCAGGCTCTAACTCTCGTAGCGTTTACACATCTTCTTAAAGCCGGATTTATAAGTCTATTCCTTTTGCTCAGTAGAAGTAACGTTACTACAACTGATGTAATAACATCGGCGTAAAGCACGGTTTACACGGCATCTAACACCAGTAGTTGCAACAGCGGTTGTTACTAAACCTGATTAACGTTGCCGTGTAAACGTACTCAATAAGGTATTGCAGTTACTACGTCTCGATCATTTAAACGAAGAAGAAAGGATAAATGTCATTAACTTGGTAACGAAAAACGTAACTTCAAAGGATCAAATATTGTGCAATAAAATTGACTGTCTGAGGAAACGGGAGAGCATTTGTCTCGTGACGCGTTGCGCCGTCCCTGCCTGCCCGTTGTATCGGACTCGTGAGTAGCCAACTATTTTCTATTATAACTCAAAAATTAAGCTTTGGACAAAATTTTTCAAGAGGAAAAATGGTCCTAGAATTCATTCAAGAATATCATATTTCAAAGACATCAGGTTGTTCAGAATCACCCTGTATATATATATATATATATATATATATATATATATATACATCTTTATTATTTAGAACTTTCATTGTTAAGAAATGTGTTTACATTGAAAATATTATCAAACTTTCTCTCTCTGTAAATATATAAATTATTTGGTAAATATTTACCTTTACACAGCCACCCCCAAATGACTTGACCTTGACATATATTGTCAAGGTCATTGCCCTGAGTAACATCCAAAAGGTTTTAGGCGTCGCTCGTTATTTATTAAAAAGTTATAAACAAAAAAAGTTTCATAAATTCATTAATACATTTATCGAAAGAAAAGTCAATTCCCACACAGCACCAAGTCGTCTAAAAGTATTACTAAAACTGGACATTTTTTTGTCACAGACATCTTTTACTGACATCGTTAAGTCGACGGAAAGATGGCTAAAAGTCGTCTAATAACCCGAATTCAGTGACTTTTTAATCTTGCCCATATGATGACTAAAAGATGATTCTATAGGTAGTAGGAATACTTCAATACACGCAATAAATGGACTATTTCTTCCATTTATCCGCCTAATTTCTAATAATCCGTTTAATATTCTGAATCCCAACAAGGAATCCAGATTATTAAATAAATTATTTTAAATTCCATTTGTCAGAAATTAAACTGATAAACAGTAATGTCAAGAAAAGGATGCGGCTCACACGCATACAATCATTCTGCGTAGCACACGTATGTGGCTGTCTCTGATTGATGCGTGCGAGCAATATCCTCTTTCTGGCATTACTGCTCGTAAAAGACAAAAATATGCTTCAGATCTTATATTAATTGCTAATTCTTTATATACATTTCGTGATAAATATTAAATACGAGATAAGTTAAGAGTGGCTCGTCGCTTAGCGGCAAGCGAAGAAACACGTGCCACATACTATTATGTCTCTTTTATGTTATCTTTTCGACAAAGCGAAAAGATGTCTTTATAAACATCTTTTCGTTTTGTCGAAAAGATAACTTAAAAAAGACATCTTTTCGTTATCTTTTAGTATAATGTGCTGTGTGGGTTGTTACATAATTTCTTCTGTTATCTTCTTTTCCTCATCCATGTGTTTTTTTTACAATGTCCTCAATTGTAATCGATATATATGCAAAGGTCAAAAAAATTGAGATGTTCTTCAATATGTTTATTCCTTTATAACTTTCAATACGAAAGGTCTACCTTTCAATACGAAAGGTAAACCTTCGGAAAACCCACCTATATGAAAAAATGGGTAAGAATATCCAATTCCTATGTATTTTTACCTCCTAAACACGAAACCTGAATCCTCCTAAATCTTCCTGAATATGAAACTTAAAAATGGCGGTCTCGCAAGTCGAAGAAAAAGTTGCGCCAATAAGCACCGACCTTTAGCCTCCTTGTCGAAATTTTTTTAAGGAAACGCTTTTGACGGAAGAAATATGATTTTTAATGCAAATTAAAGTTTTTCACATTATTACAACGCACATTAAGAATATTGCACGATAGCGGCATAACATATCGCCGAAACGGCGGAGCGCTCACGCACACTACCAGGCGCGCGGCTCACTGACGTGCGCCCGTTTAAAGGTCGGTGCTTATTGGCGCAACTTTACTCAATAATTACCGCTTTATTAAGCATTATAGAATAAAATGGTTCAGGACTTTTCGACTCGATTTTTAATCAGGAATAACGCTATTTGCTCCGTGGGCGCTTTTTCAGTTACACCCTGTATATATATATATATATATATATATATATATATATATATATATTGTGACGTTGCCGTCCCGACGCGCGTCCATCCGCCCTGGAAATCTTCACGGGGCGCGAGCCGAGCGGTCGCGCCAGAAAAAGATTGCGAGAGCCGTATCGAAATCTCCGGAGAGACGAGCCATTATCCTTTTTCGCGCTAGTATTAATTCTTTTTTTTGTATAATTTTTGTACGTCGGGCAACCTGCCGGAAAGGAATGAAGAGGAATTCTTTTGCGACACGGCGCGTACGGATTTCGAGCCGGGAACAACGACAACGCCGGAGAGTCAGGACAGCGCAGAGTCGCGGGTGGAGATCGCCCCCTTCAAATAAACGAAGGAAAACAGCTGTCTTGGGCCGAAATACCCGGGCCGGATCGGCGCCACCCTCCAAAGACGGAGGGCGAAGGACCTGCATCCGGAAGACTGCGGATGACAGGGTCGCCGAAGTCAGCATTTTTAAATTATCGGGGCCGATACGGCCCCCCCCTGGCGAAAATAAAATGTAAACCGAGCGTGAACAAAGCATGAATTGGAGAGTAAATCTAATGTAACGGAAAAGTGACGGAAGCGTAAACGAAGCTATTAAAAGGCGTAAATTGAGACATCGGAACGTAAAGAAAGCGGCTATTAAGTGTTAGAAAAGCGTTAACGAAGCGTTATCAAACTCTCCGACAAGCGTGAACGAAATATCCTCCAAATGTAAACGAAGCGTCATCAAACTCCTTAAGAAACGTAAACGAAACGTTATCGAACTCTCCGACAAACATGAATAACCCTAGCGAAAATAAATATCGGAGCGTAAGTCGAATGTAAGGAAAGAGTAACAGAAGTGTAAACGAAGCTTCTAGGAGGCGTAAATTGAAACAACGAAACGTAAATGAAGCGTTAACACTTCGTTTACGTTTCGTTGTTTCAATTTACGCCTCCTAGAAGCTTCGTTTACACTTCTGTTACTCTTTCCTTACATTCGACTTACGCTCCGATAATTATTTTCGCCAGGGGAAATATCTAATATAATTTTTAAAGAACGTAAATGAAATGTCATCAAACTTATTGGCGCGAATACGAATGAAATGTTTATACTCTACTATATTTATACTGTACCGTTAATATTGCACTTTACATTTTAAATAGGTAATAAACGGATTATTTTCGTTTATTCGCCAGACATTTACTTGTCCGACTTATAAAAATCAATTTAATATCTGAAGCTCCTACATCGAGATCAGAAATTAAATTGAAGTATATCTTTAATCTTATTTGTTACTCTTTGTAAACTCTTTATATAATTTTCATAACTAAACTTAAATACGAGAAAGATAGCGCGCGTAGCGGTAAACAAACGAACTAACAGATTCTTCATTTACACTTCCTAAACGCTCCATAAAATGTGAACGAAAGACTCCAATACGCTTCCTATACACTTCAATGATTGATTGACTCAGAAACTCTTCATCCACATTTCTTCAACGCTTCGACTCTTGCGTGCTCGCGCGAAACTTTGACGTCCTTAAAAATATTTCTGTAAATTGTTAAAGTGTATGGAAAGTATTTCATACATATTTTGTGCAGTGTCTAAGCGTTGAAGAAATGTGGATGAAGAGTTTCTAAGTCAATCAATCATTGAAGTGTATAGGAAGCGTATTGGAGTCTTTCGTTCACATTTTATGGAGCGTTTAAGAAGTGTAAATGAAGAGTTTCTAAAATGTCAATCATTGAATGTACGGGAAGCGTATTGGAGTGCTTCGTTTACATTTTATGGAGCGTTTAGGAAGTGTAAATGAAGAGTTCCTAAAATGTCAATCATTGAAGTGTGCGGGAAACGTATTGGAGCGCTTCGTTCACATTTTATAGAGCGTTTAGGAAGTGTAAATGAAGAGTTTCTAAATGTCAGTCATTGAAGTGTGTGGGAAGCGTATCGGAGTGCTTCGTTCACATTTTATGGAGCGTTTGGGGAACGTAAAGGAAAACATGAAATATTAAAGCGTAAGGGAAGCGTAACGGAATGCTTCGTATACACTTTATGGAGCGTTCGAGAAATATGCACGAAGATTTAAAATCGCGAAGAGTTAATGGGAAGTCAATGAAGCTTCTAAGAAGCGTTTATTCTGTTCGTTTACGCTTCTTTGACACTTCGAGAAGCGTTTAATTTTCACCAGGGCCGATACGGCGTGATTGCGGGGCGCAGTAATACCTCGCGTGTCGCGGCGCTATTGGTCGCGAATCCGCGCACCCCTGCGCGCAGAATTGACGCCGCTATCGACCCTGGATCACGAGATCCAGGGAATCATTCTGGTGCGGGCGCTCTCGAGGCATAGTCGTGTTTTCAAAGTATCTATTCGTTGTCGTTGTCGCCGAGGTTATCGAGAGGACGGAGCCGAGGATCATCCCCTGGCCATAGGAGCGAGTATCGGTGAGGTTGCCCATCGCTTATGTGTAAGCCACGGGAGCGTCCAGTTTGATCACGTTCGGATTGACCACAGCCAATTATATCGACCTATGCCTAGGGTAACCAGCAACGATAACCAATCAGAGATGGCTGTGGTCAATCCGAACGTGGTCAAATTATATCCACTCGTAAGCCACGTACGCGATTCTGTCCGCGGACCGGCCGTTCTGTCGCCGTCGCCATTTTCGTGTTTCGTTGTCGCTCGGGCATTGTACCGAGCTCGCGATTTTCGTGCATTTCGGGCGACCGGAGACAAGCGACCGAGGCATCAAGGACGATCGTAACGTAGGCCGTAGCTGATAAGGAACCGTTCGTCTCTCTCCGGGATTCGGGGTGTCGTAAAACGCGTAGTGACCGGCTCTCGTATATCGACCACGTGCGCGGTAAATCGCGGGGAATGCGTTCGCTATCCGTGCTGTCGAAAAGAGTTGTCGAAACCGCGTAAGACATCCCCGCAATCGATCTCCGGGCAATTTTCGTCTGTAATTAGCGTGTATGTGAGCGTGTGACCGTGTGCGTGTGACGACGTGGCAAAAGTCGTGCTGTCTTTGTCGCGCTTGTGGCTTGTATGAATCGCGCATATTGTAAGGTATTTGTCGTACGTTTGAGTGTGTCGCGGTGCATAATAGATTACAGCGAATTAAGAAAGTGTCGAAATTCGAGGGTTTCGCGTAGATAGAAAGCATTACGCCGAAAAGAAGCGAAGTAGCGTCCGACGGCTATCGAATTCCGAGCGAATCGATCTTGCTCGTAGCAAGCGAGATTTTTCGTCTTCGCAAATCGCTTAATTACTATCGCTCAATTATTAAGCCTTATTTCAAACATAGTGCTGTCGATTAAAAGAGCGAGTAACAAAGAGAATAGATCTGTTAAATGCGTTCTCGAGGAGATTGTCGAAATTTCCGTTACGCTCTCGAAACGCCGTTCGGTCTCGCAAAATCCGGCCATAAAAACGGGCCTGGAGGACGATAAATATCTCCGCGTTCTTATGATCTTGATTTCGTATTGCTGTTGTTATCACCGCTGTCGATCTGGTGTACGTTATTTCAAAATTTCGAATTGATGTTAACTGTCGTTATATTTTGATAATTCCGATTGGCTAATTATTGTCATTATTATTATTTCTTTCTAGAACTTGTTATTCCTTTCACTTTATATTCTTTTCTATTATATTTCTTTTATTTAAATAAATTTGTTACATTCTCGTTTATATTAAATTCGCGTAATTTATTTCAGTGTTCGCTTCTCGTGTGTGTTAAATTCCGTTGTGTTCGTCAATTTTCGTAATCACCGACCGCTTCGCATCAAATAATTCAATATCCTTTTCAACGGACCCTGCCCCTCTACCGTTAGGTGAGCTAGTCGGCCCGTGGCGAAACAGGCTAACGTTTTTCGCGTTACTCTGTCGTTTTAGCGAACTGATACGTGAAAGACCGTATCTGGCGCCCAGCTTCGAGATCTCGAGACGGCCTTCGCTTCGCCGCGGCTCGCGCGAGAACACCCTCCATCTTAGTTCCTCCGAGCGCGAGTATCTCTACCCGCCTTGTGTTTTTGACGGCGTTTTCGCTCCCCTTTTACATCCTCCTCTCCAACACCCGAGGAGGATCGAAAAAATTAAAAACATAAAAAGAAAACCGTCGCAAATATATATATATATATATATATATATATATATATATATATACAGTACCCTCCATAAGTTTGGAAACACTATAAAGGTATACAATATAAAGAAAATAACTTTAATTTCTTTGATATTTGCCGGATGTTATATCCTTCTTTTTGTAAAATAATAATCTTGACTCGCAATTCATATGAAATCTGGCACGTCGGAGCCATTTTTAATGATTGTATAATTTTTGTTACTTTTACAGAAACTAAAACCAAACTGCACTTAAATAAGTTCTTATTACTCTGATGTATGTTTCTAATGCGCGTAAACATTACAGGCATTCCACTACAGCATCTGATATGCTGTAGTAGCACTAATTGGCAGAACAAATCAACGCGTGAAATTTAACTCCGAGCAGTTCGGTGCCGCGTAATAATTATTCGACATATTTTCGGTATAAACAGGCGTCATATCATCATTTAACGTCTTGCAATATATTCATATGAAAAATCTGCACAGATTGCCGCCATGCGATTGTTTATCTGTAAAATGCAATGTGTTTCCAAATTTATGGAGGGTAGTGTGTGTGTTGTATATATATATATATATATATATATATATATATACAATTTCCCTGACACCCTGTATATATATATATATATATATATATATATATATATATATATATATATATAAGTATTTCCACACCATATATATAACCATATATATAATAAGGTATTTCCACACCACCTTATTATATATATACATATATATATATTATTATATATATATATATATATATATATATAATAAGGTGGTGTGGAAATGATAGCGCATCATTTTCTCGCCACTAAAAGGACGGGTCATTTTTCGGCGCGGTATTGCGATATATCGCACGCCACCATCATGTCTCGGAGAGCGATCCGCCCACCGCTTCGCCGCGCGCCTAGTATAAGATTACAGTGGGACGACTCTCGTCGCCGCGCGCTTCTACTCACGCAGATTGGCCGATATTCTTTATTTAATTTTTCATTAATTAATGCGAATATCACAAAACAGTACAAGTCCTTCCTTTTTAATTTGAGCCAATCTACCTCCTTACTTCGTGTGGGCAAAAATTTCCCTGACATCCTGTATATATATACAGGGTGTCGCAGACCACCCGTATCAGCCGAATATCTCAAAAACTGAGCGCGGCAGACAAAAATATTTCAGACAAAAGTTGTAAGGTTTCGAGTAACGCATTACATGGGGATATCAGTATGACCTTGAAGAGTGTTGTCAAGGTCATGTAAAGGTCACCTTGAATTTTGTAAATGGAAACTCCAATTTTTTATTGCATATTCTTGTAGCTTATCTCGAGAGCTTTCCAAAACACTATAATAAAATATTTTTCCCTTAAGTACTTATTGAGTTATAAGGCTTGAAATCATTTCTTAATTTTACATAAACCGTAAAATATCTTGTAAAATATTCATTTTTCGAATATCTTACCTTAATACTTTTATGTACAAAATAATGAGAGGAATCAATTGGTGTAAAGAAAACACATAGTTGTTTCGGAGAAAAAATATATAATTTGCAATTAATAATTACACATTTTTTCTTAAAAATAACTATGTGTTTTCTTTACACCAATTGATTCCTCTCATTATTTTGTACATAAAAGTATTAAGGTTGTTGAAGGATTATGGAGAGGTTTAAATGAATATCAGTATATATAAAGCAATAACTTTTAATGAGTAGATCACAGAACCACAAAAGAGCGAGTAGAGCAAAAAACGTAAACGGTACGACCGGTACGGTTGACTGTCTCCGCGCGAAAGCGAAGGATTGGGCGGAACTGATTTCCGAACGTAACGCTCAATCACGATTCTCGATACATCTAGAGTCTTCTCCGCGAACGCAATACCCGGACCGGCGCACGTCGCATGTACATACATTGATTAACGTGGTACTCGCTCACCGCTGACGCGTACAAATTAAAGATCGGAAATGAAGCACAAATAAACTTTAATATTCAACAAAGGTAAGATAATCGAAAAATGAATATTTTACAAAATATTTTACGGTTTATGTAAAATTAAGAAATGATTTCAAGCCTCATAACTTGGAAAGTACTTAATAAAAACTAACTTAATTATAGTGTTTTAGAAAGCTCTCGAGATGAGCTACAAGAATATGTAAAAGCATATAGGGTGTCCCATTTAAAAAGTTGGAGGTGACCTTCACGTGACCTTCAGGTGACCCTTTAAGGTCAAACTAATGACACCATCTTATGTCCCCCTTGAAACCATACAACTTTTGTCTGAAACATTTTATCGTATCTTTTAGATTTTACGAGATATTTCGATGTCTCAAGATAAAAAACACCCTGTATACAAATATACGGTTTAGAACATCTTCAGTCGTTACTTCCAATCTTCCCATTGTCCTTCCGTGATATTTCTTTCACTCATTGATTTCTTTTTAAATTCTTCTTCTTTCTTTTAAAATAATATCTATATATTTGTTAACAATATTAATATATTATAATTAACTTCAAATTATTATTAAATTATATTATTACATTTAAATTATTATTAAATATTACATTTAAAGAGTTATCTTCTTTTTCATATTTAGAATTACTTGATTTTTCATTGACATAAAATACTTCATTTAAACTATATTTTGGAATTTTTGTTGATAACTCTAAAGATGATGCAGAAGAGGTTAAGAGGATGCCGGACTGACTTTTTTACCGACCGAAACGATAATATTTTTCTAGACCGAGATTTTTTTATTGGTTTAATAGAATAACAAATGCTTTTCCACGATTAAATTGCATATAACAATTAACCGCGGAGCGATCCAAATTCATAGTAAAAACACAAAAAATTAGAAAATTACAGTTTTTTTATCGGCTTCTGACGTCAGGTCACAACAATACTTGCTTAATATGAAAGTTTTACAATTTATATGTACGAAATAAGAATGCTTCGCATGAAGAATTGCATGAAGGAGTATCAGTGAACTTTCAGAAATGAGTTTAGAAGTCTCGTAAAAAATATTTCGGTATACAAAGTTTTCGTTCATATGTGTGTGTGCGAGATCGAGGCACGAGAGTAAAACAGGCCCGTAGATTAGTTGCTCGATATCGAGACAGACGGCGCTAGAATCGGTTTGTGTGACAAGGAGAGACAATCTCGTACCATCCTTCTCTTCCATTTCACGTGTAATAGTATACGTCAGTATACATATATGCGCACACTAAGGCATTATACTCTTGCGTTTTTTTTCTCGTATTGCGCGTCATAGATACTCGCTGTCGCGCGGCGCCGTAACAATCGTACGCGTAACAAGCTGCGTGAAAACAGCGTTACAACGTGTTACGTGGAAAATATTCTATGTAAGTTATACACAATATATATACACATAAAAAAAAAATATATATATATATATATTGTCGGCTGGTTGTTTTTAGAAATATTTCATACCAGATGCGGTTTGCATGTGCGATCTGGTTATTAAAATATTTATTTCAGAGGCGATCTATTCGTGAGCTGATTATTGTTTTTAAAAATCCAGAGGCGATCTAATTCGTGTGCTGGTGTAAAAAAACCTACAGGCGATTTAATTCGTGTGCTGGTTATTCAAAAAAATCCAGAGGTGATTTATTCGTGGGCTGGTTGTTTTTAAAAATATTTTATATCAGATGCGGTTTGCATGTGCGCTCTGGTTATTAAAATATTTATGTCAGAGGCGATCTATTCATGAGCTGATTATTTTTAAAAAATCCAGAGGCGATCTAATTCGTGTGCTGGTTTAAAAAAACCCAGAGGCGATTTAATTCGTGTGCTGGTTATTCAAAAAAATCCAGAGACGATTTATTCGTGGTCTGGTTGTTTTTAAAAATATTTTATACCAGATCCGGTTTGCATGTGCGCTCTGGTTATTAAAATATTTATGTCAGAGGCGATCTATTCATGAGCTGATTATTTTTTAAAAAATCCAGAGGCGATCTAATTCGTGTGCTGGTTTAAAAAAACCCAGAGGCGATTTACTTCGTGTGCTGGTTATTCAAAAAAATCCAGAGGCGATTTATTCGTGGTCTGGTTGTTTTTAAAAATATTTTATACCAGATCCGGTTTGCATGTGCGCTCTGGTTATTAAAATATTTATGTCAGAGGCGATCTATTCATGAGCTGATTATTTTTTAAAAAATCCAGAGGCGATCTAATTCGTGTGCTGGTTTAAAAAAACCCAGAGGCGATTTAATTCGTGTGCTGGTTATTCAAAAAAATCCAAAGGCGATTTATTCGTGGCTGGTTGTTTTTAAAAATATTTTATACCAGATCCGATTTGCATGTGCGCTCTGGTTATTAAAATATTTATGTCAGAGGCGATCAATTCGTGAGCTGATTATTTTTAAAAAATCCAGAGGCGATCTAATTCGTGTGCTGGTGTAAAAAAACCTAGAGGCGATTTAATTGGTGTGCTGGTTATTCAAAAAAATCCAGAGGCGATTTATTCGTGGGCTAGTTGTTTTTAAAAATATTTTATTACCAGATGCGGTTTGCATGTGCGCTCTAGTTATTAAAATATTTATTTCAGAGGCGATATATTCGTGAGCTGATTATTTAAAAGAAAAAAACATCCAGAGGCGATTTAATTCGTGTGCTGGTTATTTGAAAAGTATTTCAAAGGCGATTTAATTCGTGTGCTGGTTATTCGAAAAGTCTTCCAGAGGCGATTTAATTCGTGTTCTGGTTATTCAAAAAAAATCTAGAGGCGATCTAATTTAATTTGTATGCTGGTTATTTAAAAAAAAATTCGAGAAGCGATCTCAATTTGTGTGCTGGTTACTAAAAATGTTTTACATCAGATACGATTTGCATGTACATTCTGGTAGCGAAATTTAAACGAAATTTAATTCAGAGATCATAAAGACACTGCCTCAACTAAAAGGCATATTTGATAAGAATAAAAATCCAGATGAGATGAATCATTGGACGCGTCATAAGAGATGATTCTTATTTTGAAAGCGTGCTACATTTCGATAATTCTTATATAATTGCAGCATGTCACATAGCGACAAAAGCTAACAAATTATTGGAGCAAATTATAGTGATTGCTGGCGATTTTTTTGATGACACCAAGTTTCGAATGTACGATAGTCTACCCGGCTGTACATATGATAAATTGGTGCCTAAAAAAAATTACTTTTATCGCCGTTGCCTACAAATAATATAATATTTAAAAAGCTTTAACAACCTAATAGCATATGCTGTGAAATTTATGCTGCAGCTTTCGCTACACTACTATAAACTATAGCCTTAGAAGGAAATCCTTGTAAGGAAAAATATTTCAATAATGTGTAAAATATATGAAGCAACATTTTTTTTTAAATTATAGCAGAAAATTAATTACAATACCTTTTCCAAAATGTATTGGTAAATTATTCATATATCATATTTTAAATTTATCATATCTGATCACGATATTCTAATGAATATCGTTAGAAAAAGACGCCTCAATCTCGTTTGCATATATCGGAGAGACGAAAAAATTACACATATTATGGTTGTGTCTCACGGGAATGGGCGATGAAGGGGCCCATTATATTATCGATATAAATCTATTATTTCGATGCTTTTGAGGCAAAGAATATAGTGTGAAAATATTTATAAATATTATTTATAAATTTTACGAATATATACATTACATCAAACAATTTGCATAATATATTTTATATTGTTAGTTTTTCATTATATCGATTTAACAAACGTCGTACATAAATTGTAACTTGTAGAAAGTTATATGCAAATATCCTTTTTATTGTATGTATACAGAATGTCGCAGAGTACTATATATGTATAAGCGCTTGTGAAGAAAGCGCAGTAAATTGAAAAAAAATCCCATAGCATTTTACGATTTTCGCAATAATAGAAATATTAAATAAAATCGGACGAATGTGTATCTTTGCGTGTCTGAAAAAGGAGAGAGAGAGAGAGAGAGAGAGAGAAACGCTCGGCCATTCGAGCTATCGCACGGTCTAGCATGATAGACATTTTGTCGGCGCGCGGCAAGGGAAAGGACAGCGCGGCGCGACGATGACGGTGTAACCGATAGTAGCGGCGTGCCCTGCTGTCCCTCCCCTTGTCACGCGCCGACAAAATGCCAAACACACTGGATCATGCGATAGCTCGAACGGCCGAGCGCTTCTCTTTCTCTCTTTTTCTCTCTCCCACACACAGATACATATTTCCGATTTTATTTAAATTTCTATTATTATTACGAAAATTGTAAAATGCTATGAGACTTTTTTGTTCAATTTACTGCGCTCCTCACAAGCGCTTATATATAGTACTCTGCGACATTCTGTATACATACAATAAAAAGGATATTTGCATATAACTTTCTACAAATTACAATTTATGTACGACGTTTGTTAAATCGATATAATCAAAAACTAACAATATAAAATGTATTATGCAAATTGTTTGATGTAATGTCGTATATTCATAAAATATTTATAAGTAATATTTATAAATATTTTCACAATATATTTTTATTATATATATAAAGAGACATAGCTAATGAGAGCAATGATAGAATTGTATTTAAATATGTATGCAATAAAGACAGATCTATACTCTAAAATCGTTGCCTGTGCGAGACGATAGAGCAGTAGAAATGCAACATATTTTTTGTTTCAATATAAATACAATTAAACACAATACAAAAAAGCTTGTATTTCACATTGCTCTTTTTAAAATATGTGCCATATGTCTTTCTACTCTAGATAATACTGTCGGTAACATAACTATAAGTGTTGGTAATATACCGACGCTTTTAGTTATGTTAAAATGAGGGCGCCTACCCGTCGGAGTTCGGCCGCGACTCCGGCATCCTCTTAAAGCTTTATTTGTCTTTATATTATTGCATGTCCTGAAAATATTAGAATATATAAGTATACATATATTATACTATTAAAATTTTCAAGCATAAAATTCATATAAACCTCCGTCTCTTGACATAATTGTTAAATAAAGATAATTAAGTATAAAATGCAAATTTTATATATCATTATTATGAATTAACGCAGCACTTCCATTCTTATATTGACTATCTATAATTCGCTTTTCATGATTCTATTGATTTCTTAGAGATGTGCATGTAGTGCATGCAGTGCATGTAGTGCATGCAGTACTCAGACGTATAAAAATTATCTGTAAAAATTTTGATGATTCATCATTACATTAACAATAAGAAATACTAATATAATTAAAAGTAACATTTGACATTTACCATAATTTTTATTTTACATTATTTTAGAAATTTTATTCCAAACTTATCTTTAATTATTTTATTCTTAAAATTATTGAGCCCTTTTTTGTATAAAAATGAACGCTCTTTATATAATTCAACTAAAAGCATCACCGTCTTTTTCTTTTAAGAAAACTTTTAGAAATATTATTTTCATATTCATTTGATTCATCGTACGTACATACAATATGCATTAGATTCATAATATTGATAATCTTCCATTTTGACTCACTAAAAAAATTAATAAACTATTAATAATTATTAATAAAAATCATTATAAAAATGTGTGAAGGCCATTTCTCCTCTCCTCTTTATAACCATAAAACATATCTATGCACTACAGTTATGAGTAATAGGGATTAATAATTCGTTTTAACTAGATTTTAAGTCAAAATAACGAAAAATCGAGAAAAACGTAATGAAACGCGAAATTTTAATTCAAATCGCAAAAAATATAAAACGCAAAAGATTCAGTTCCTTGGATATGTTGCTAACTGCGCGAAATGTTAACACAGCAAGTCACGCGCAGCATTAAATTTCGAAGGAATTGCGAAAATGCAAATGAAGAAATTTTATTTTAAATCTGCTTCTCTTGTACCCCTGAGCACTGATTACAGCGGCTAATTGACGCTGATTTATCGACATAATTATTGATCGCATAAAAAAGTACGTTGAGTAAAAATATACGCGTAACACATGCGATTTATCACAATAATCACAATAACAAGAGATATTAAATCAGAAATAACATTAAAATGATATTAATATATAGAAAATCTAGTATTTTATTTAAAATGATATACTTTTTTGATCAATAATAAATAGGTCGATCAATCAGTGCCTCTCTGCTGCTGCCGGCTGATGACGTTATGGCCATACTTCTACGATCATAAAATAATATACTGATACTAATCGAAGTCATGTATGATCTATTTCTGATTCTTGATGTTATTTTATTAATATTATATTAATGTAATATAATTCTTTCTCATCTGCTGCTTATTCAAGTTTTTGCGAATTTTACCGTGAGTTATTTTTTGCTTCGTCATATATGTCTCGCTTTCATCTAGTTTTTTAATGCTTAACGTTTTGAATATTTTTTTAATGTTTTATATTTTTAATGTTTAATAAACAGCATTGAACATGTTGAAATAAAAATATTATAATTAAAAATGAAATAAAAATTGACAAATTAGAGCCAATTATATTTGAACCAATTTCAATTTTAATTTATAAAAATACTTAATGTCAGCACGTATAAAATGTTTATAATAATTCAAAAAATACTAAAAAATATTCAAAAGCTTTACTACAATAATATTATATTTATTTCACTGAAGTAAGAAAAACAAATTTTATTAAATGTATATTATTCATATAGACACTTCAACTTTTCCACAAAAAACAAAAAGTAATATATAAAATTCATATTATTTAATTATTCTTAGACAAAAACATTGAGATAATAAAACATTGAAAAACAATGATCCTACGAAGTGTTTAAGACAAGAAGTCGCCAAATGGACATATTTTCTCAATGCATCTAGTTGTACAAAAGCAGAGGTTAAATTGCATCAATATCTTACAATAAAACATGCAAGTAATTTTTCTTACAGTTATGTTCACTTTTTTTTGGAATATAATACTTGATGAATAATTTCGTCGTAATACATCCTTAAAGTTCAATATTTAAGAGTATATACTAAATTCTTATAAAACAGATTTTTTTATAAAACAGATAATTCTTTCAATTATTTTAAATATCATAATCGCAGAGTTTTATCATAATGGATATATTGTTACATGTTGATGAAAGCAAATATTAGAGATAGAATATGAAATATGAGATTTTGGTTTAATTAGGTTTAATAATAAATTTTTAAAATTTCTTGCTTGCTTTCAAGATGCATGATATCACTTATATGACATGTTTTATATGTATATATATATATATATTATATATCTTATATATATATATATATATATATATAAAACATATCATACACATATAAAACATGTCATATAAGTGATATCATGCATCTGTTAAAAATTAAGAATAATGAAATTCAAGGCAATACTCAAAGATTGACAACAATTTTTATTATCGAGAAGCATGCTAAAAATAATACAGTACTTTATTATATATTAGAGAATTATTTATTATTATACAGGGTGTCCTAGACCACACGTACACCCCTTTTCTTTCAAAAACTAAGCATTTTAGAGAAAAACATTTTCAACAAAAGTTGTATGGTTTCGAGGGGGCCATAAGATGGTACCATTGGTTTGACCTTGAAGAGTCATTTGAAGGTCACGTGAAGGTCACTTCAATTTTTTTAAATGGAACACCCTATATATTTTTGCATATTCTTGTAGCTTATCTCGATAGCTTTCCAAAACACTATAATAAAGTACCTTTTCGTTAAGTACTTTTTGAGTTATGAGGCTTGAAATAATTTCTTAATTTTACATAAATCGTAAAATATCTTGTAAAATATTCATTTTTCGATTATCTTACCTTAATACTTTTATGTACAAAATAATGAGAGGAATCAATTGGTGTAAAGAAAACACATAGTTGTTTTTAAGAAAAAATATGGAATTGTTAATTGCAAATTACATATTTTTTTCTTCAAAACAACTATGTGTTTTCTTTACACCAATTGATTCCTCTCATTATTTTGTACGTAAAAGTATTACGGTAAGATAATCGAAAAATGAATATTTTACAAGATATTTTACGGTTTATGTAAAATTAAGAAATTATTTCAAGCCTCATAACTCAAAAAGTACTTAACGAAAAGGTACTTAATTATAGTGTTTTGGAAAGCTATCGAGATAAGCTACAAGAATGTGCAAAAATATATAGGGTGTTCCATTAAAAAAATTGAAGTGACCTTCACGTGACCTTCAAATGACTCTTCAAGGTCAAACCAATGGTACCATCTTATGGCCCCCTCGAAACCATACAACTTTTGTCGAAAACGTTTTTCTCTAAAATGCTTAGTTTTTGAAAGAAAAGGGGTGTACGGGTGGTCTAGGACACCCTGTATATTAGAGAATTTAAAAAAAGTAATATTTAGGTAATAATGTTTTTCTTTGCAAATATATAGCGCCCATATGATGTAAATTTCATATAATATAAATATCATGTATATTAATTAAAAAAGCGCTATTCCGTTTTCTCTTCAAAATTTCAGTATTTCACTTCAATATCATTCAGATATTTGTGCTAATTAATCACTAATTATATATATTTTTGGAAAAAATTTAACAAGATACAAATGTTGTAAATTCAAATACTAATCCAAATACTATCTTGACAATTTATTATTAAATTTGTTTATAAATAAATATATATAAATAAATAAATAAATAAATAAATATTTTTTATTTATTTTTATCTTATTCTAATCACATAAAAAATAAAAAAATACATTGCATTAGAGATTCATTTATAGAATGAATTAAATTTCTAATTATTGTTAATGAATGTTGAAATAATTCATTTAAAATTACAACATTCGTGAGAAATATTAGAAATAGTAGACAATGAAATAATGTATACTGTCAGCAATTTCGTCTTTAAGCAAGATAAAGTAAATTCTATGGATGTATATATTATATTTAATTTTAATCTCTTATTATTTTAAACTTATTTATTTGTATATATGTTTTAGATATAGTGTTTTAATCATAAAAAAATTAATCAAAAATATTGAATTTTTTTATATGAGTGAAAGGAAAATGCTATTTTTTATAATAAATATTAATTATAATTGATTTTAGATATATGAATATGTATAAATTATACTAGGTGACAAGAAATTTTGTATATTTATCATAAAGTAGATTTCTGTTTATCTCAAATTAAAAGACAGATAAACCGTTTTGCATATTTTTTGAAACATATATATGTTTATATCACTCTACTAAAATATTCACATTTTATCTTGAAGTAGTAAAAGATAGAACATTTCTTTAACATCATTAAATATATTTTATTAATTTTATGTAATAGATTATTAGTTTAATGTTACATATAATTTACATTAATTTTTAATATTTTTGATATATTGTTATACTATTATTGTTATACTATTGTTTTTAATATTATTAGTATTAAATAATTATATTATTAAGATATTTAATATTATCAATATTAAATAATTATATTATTAAAAATAATATTATTAAGATTAAATATTACTTTGAAACACTTTTATTTAATAATATTGATTTAAATATATAATGTTATATATCATATATTATATAAATTTACCTCTATTAATTTACAATAAGTTATACAACATAATTATTTATACTATTATTTTTTTCTGTCTTATGTAATCCGAATTCCTATTTTGTCACAATTATATCCGAATTCCTACTTTGTCACAATATAATTAAAATAATTAAAAATTTAAAAATCTAATGCAAATTATTTTAGCATTACTATAATAATATATTCACATTGTTGTGCCTCAGGTAAGAAACGAAAATTTTTGAGAATGTATATCGAATTTAGTATTTGGAAATCCGATGTGATCAATGCTCAGGTGCAAGCGAAGTAGATTCAGAATAAAATTTCTTCGCTTGCATTTTCGCAATTTCTTCGAAATTTGATGACTTGCGTAACTTGCTATGTTAGCATTTCGTGCGGTTAGCAACATATCCAAGGAATAAATTTTTGCATTTTATGTCGACTGTTTTGCGCAATTTGATCTAAAATTTCGTCTTATCAAAAATTTTATTATCGTTATCGTAATTTTGTTTTATCGCGTTTTACCCGACTTTCCGCTATTTTGAGTTAAATTCTAGGTGAATCGAATTATCGATTCCTGTTACTCATAACTGTGCATATATAGTTATAAAGGAGCCCATACAGCACACAAAGATTGCATACATATTGCAGCAATCTTTCACCGTAATATTGCAACATTGCAAATTCACTGCAAAATGTTGCTGCACCATTGCTGTAGGATTGCAGCAACGTTAAAATGTCCGCTTTTAGGAATATTGCAATGTGAGATTGTAGTAATGTTACGGTGCAATGTATTTGTAATAGTAAAACGCGTTTTGCTACAAATGCAGACCGTTTTAAATTTAATACATAAACTTTAAAAATATTTAAAAAATGTTTAAGAAAGATAGGAAAAAACATTTCCCTTTAAAAAAATTTCACGCCTTTAAAAAGATATCTATTTATGTTTTTTATTAATAAATTTATTAATAATTAATTTTTTATCTATAAATATTTCTTATTAAATATTTATATATATATCTCAATAATATATATACAATTATTTTACAATAATTAATAATAACAAGGCAAAATGAACCACTCGCGTAGGTGGTCGACGCAAAATACAGATAATATATATTAAGTGCAAGATGTATTAAGATGCGTACATAATACTGTTTAAGAAAAGTAAAGAATAAACAGTCGCAATAATCAATATATAAATAAGCGCAGACATTTCGATCCTCTCCGGATCCTTTTCAATGCTATAAAAATATTACAAAAAAACCGCAATAACACAGGAATCCTGCAGAATTCATTTTCACTACTGTGACACATAGAATTAAATCTCTAATATGTAGTAATATCGTTCCTCCCCCTTCTCCTGCTTCTCCTCCTTCTTCCTCTCGTTCCTTTTTTGTTATTCCATTTATTGATGGTGTCTCTAAACATTTCAAAGATATCGCCGCGAAGCTGAACAAATCATTAGCATTTGTGGTTTTAAACAAATTAAATCGTTTTATTAAAGCTTACAAGGATCCTTTGCCATTTGTAAATCATTCTAATGTGGTTTATAAAATCTGCTGCGAAAATTGTACAGCATCTTATGTGGGACAGACCAGCAGACAGCTCAACACCAGAGTCAAGGAACATATATCTAACATTAATAGGCCCTTCGAATCCCTTTCAGTTGTCTCTCAACACAGGTTAGAGGGACACGAATTTAATTGGGATGAAGTAAAAATTTTAGATGAAGATCCTTCGTTTTTAAGGAGAATCATCTCTGAAATGATTCACATTACACTGCAAAAAAATAGTTTGAATGTACAAAATGACATCATCAATTTAGACAAGGCTTATATATATCTTCCTATTATAAAATCTTTTCCTTCCAAATAATTATGGCTACTTTCTTTGCTCGCTCCGTACCTGAATTTCTGTCCCCTCCCCCTCCTTTCCATCGGTATGCCTAAAGCTTCTTTTCGCTCAGCTCAGTACGTTGCGTCGTTTCGCATGTGATACATCGTTCGCTTTCTGTCGCCGATTTTTCGTGATATGCTTGCTTTTCCTGCATAATTCATTACTCGTATGTATTGCGCTCTATTAATTTTCTCATAATTCTTATTTTATTTTTATTCATTATGACTTTTTTTGTTTACACTGTTTTTTGTTTTGCTTGGCTTTCGGTTGTGGGAACGCGTGTTGCTCTGCCTGTTTTTAATTTTTTCAGATCCTGCTTATCATCTTTTTGGATTTAATATTGATTGCAAAATAAGACGCTTTATTCTCGGCTGCGAGGCTGATCTTCTTGGGGTATCATCGCCCGTATTATTCCGAGAATATTTTGCTTTTTTCTCCACCTTTTTTATTCGGCTCCGATCTGTGTTTGGGAGCACAAGTGAGTAGCATGCGGACTCGCAGGCATTGCCACAGCGACGTTAAAGTTATATTTGCGAAATTCTTTCTTTATCACTTTATGGATTATCTATTTTAATTGTAAATAATTTTTCATTTTTGTTACCTAAATTTTTTTTTTGACTCGACGATAAACCTATGTATGTTAGCAATTTTTTCGACTCCGAGCGTGACATTGCATCATGATTCCTGTGTTATTGCGGTTTTTTTGTAATATTTTTATAGCATTGAAAAGGATCCGGAGAGGATCGAAACGTCTGCGCTTATTTATATATGATTATTGCGACTGTTTATTCTTTACTTTTCTTAAACAGTATTATGTACGCATCTTAATACATCTTGCACTTAATATATTATCTGTATTTTGCGTCGACCATCTACGCGAGTGGTTTATTTTGCCTTGTTATTATTAATTATTGATTCTTATCTTTATAACCACTTTTAATTTTTTATTCTTTTTAATTATTTTATATACCCTCGACACCAGAATATTTTAATACGTGCAATAAATGAACTATTTCTCATTTATCCATTCAGTGAAGAAAAATCTGTTTAATATTCTGAATCCCAACGAGGGATCCAGATTATTAAATAAATTATTTGTTTAATAATCTAGATCCCTTATTAGAATTCAGAATATTAAATACATCAAGTCAATTTATCAGAAATTAAACTGACTCAAGAAATATAATTACTGCATTAGTCCTTTGTATACCTTATATCCACTTTAGACGAAAATTCGAGTACGAGTTAATTAAGTTTGGTGTCGCCACGTAGCGGCAAGTAAAGAAACACATGTTATACATTTTCGTTATGTTAAAATGTTGCTGCAATATTGCCAAAGTAATATTACAAAATAATATCTCTGCAATATTTCTGCAGCATTACACTGCAATGTGCAATATGTTGTAACATTGCAGCAATGTTAATGCAAACTTCTGTGCTGTATGGGAGAGGATAAATGAAACCTTTTTTATGATTTTTATTAATAATACGACGATTTATTATAAATACGACCAGAAAAAATAAAAAATAGGATTTCTTTGAATCTAATATATCTTAATGTAGAAGATAAGGAGATAGATTACTAAATTTCTCTCCCCAGTTATTGAACAAAACTAAAATAAATTTTTTTTTTCTAGAAAAATGCCAGAGCATAGTCAGGCGACAATGCTCAGCTATCCACTGGGAGCGGCTAAGAAGCCTAGCCTTGGCTGTACTCTACATTCTCCTTGGTCCGCAGAAAGGGAAATTTTGGGGGATAATTTTTAACATTAGCGTGAGTAGACATGATTACACGTAAGCACTATGATATGACATAAGGTTGAATTGCGAATTTGGGAGGGAGCATCTACGTAGCACGCGCGAAACGATTTCCACTTTCGTCTCGAGCCTCATGATGAACAGTATTCTCTCTCTCTCTCTCTCTCTCTCTCTCTCTCTCTCTCTCTCTCTCTCTCTCTCTCTCTCTCTCTCTCTCTCTCTCTCCCCTCTCTCTTTCTCTCTCTCTCTCTCGTGATAATCGTGCGATTGCAAGCGATTCTCACTGCTAATATAAAGAAAGACTGTTTTGTTCAAATTAACTCGGACATTTTGTGTACAGTGTTATATGAAAGAACACAGTTGATTATATATAATTATTTTCCTAAAACCGTGCATTTTCATTGACAATATCCTCGTTTGGCTGATATGTGAATTCCACCACCGAATTCCAACAAGAACGAATCGCTGTCGCAAATTGTACAATAGTGTAATGCCGATGCTTTCTGCACTTATTGTTAAATATTTAAATAGATGAAATAATATGGCGTTTAAATGGATGAAATAATATGAAAATCAGGTAAAAAACGAAATTTCATGATTTGAGAGCGATTTCGCGCTTTGTCGCGGCATAACATCTTGCTCAAAAGAAGTGTTGACACGTATAGAAACAGAAATATAACTTCATTCTATCATATTTTGATGAATTTCGCTTAATATGAAAGGTTCAGTTCCCTGAATATATCTTATCTTAATTATTTAACATAATTATGTAAATACATATACTATATTGTATTCGTTATTGTTATAATGTACACATCTCTAAGTAATTCTAATACGAAAATGTCGAGGCTGTAATAATTTTCAAATGGGAAAAGTTTAAAGATCACAATTGCGGGCTAGAGTTTCATACGCTCAGAGATGGGAAAATGGTCAGTAGTAATGAAGAATGGGACGTTTTCGACATTAGTGAAATTATTTAAGAATTTCATTAAAAATCTATTTCGATTTATCCATAATGAATTATAACAACAGTTAAAAGTATTTTCAATAATTCATTTAATATATTGATATTGATATGTGTCAGCTGTCATATGTCGAGCAACCTTATCGTGGAGGCAGCTAACGATCCTGCAGGATGCGGAAATGCCACATGTGGCTTAAATCGATATTAATTTGCCGGCGTGATTTTGGCAGGCCTCCCTCTCGTCACTTTTTGACGGATCACGGCGAGGGACGGAGGCCCCGTGGTATCGATCAGCGGATGTCGGATCTAGAGCGTCGAGAAGCCAAAGCCACCAGTGAGATGGATGTCGATCCCTTTTGTAAAGCCGCTGATTTCGGATAGAGGTAATTATTATTCGAGTATTTGAGCTACTTTAGAATAAGTGTCCTCTTTCCCGAGTCACTGCCGACAGTCAAATTGTTCGCGTTTTATTGTCTTTTGATAATTGTGTATTTGTCTCGAAAGAAAAAAAACTGATTTCTTTCAAAGGAGTGTTTTACCCTCTAGACATAGTAAGTATGGGCACGTATAAAAAATATATATCCCTTGTTTTTGTATAGAAAACAACATATTAAAGGCTCATCAAAATCGGAGAGGGACACTTCCGTGCCTTTCCTTGTTATATCATCACCGACAATTAAAAAGATAAATACATTACCTGGCACAAAAAATTTTCTATTTATTGGAAGTATCTATTATTTTTTTTGTCAAAAGTTTGAAGGTAATAATGAAGAGACAATTATGAGATAATAATAAAGAGATTTATTCAAAAATTAATTATCACCAACATTACATTAATTTAAAATAATAAGATGATCTTATTATTTTGAATTAATGTAATGTTGGTGATAATTAATTTTTGAATAAATCTTTTCATTATTATCTCTTAATTATCTCTTCATTATTACCTTCAAAATTTTGACGAAAGAAATAATAACTACTTCCAATAAATGAAAAATTTTTTGTGCCAGGTAATGTATTTATCTTTATAATTGTACAGTAGGCGCCAATAATGCCTTAACATATGAAATTGGTCGCATTCGGGACTAATAATAACTAGTTACGGTGATGATTTAACAAGGAAAGGCACAGAAGTGTCCCCCTCCGATTGTACTACATTATACTACTGTGATTAAAAAGTATCGGGACTGATTTTAATTTAAATAGCATGCTTTAACTATTTCGAAAAAAAATTTTTTTTAATTTGTAGAACTGTTTCTGACATCTGTCGAAAATTTCATGTCATTATCATTGTTAGTTTACAAACTATTGTTTTGTGATTGCAAAAAATTCTTTTGGCGATTTTTAACATTTTCGAATTTTGTTGAGCAAACAATTTGCATAAAATTTTCTCTTCGGAATAAAATTTCATGTACAAAAACAGTAGAAAAAGTTCACAGAACAGTGAACGGCCGAAATTATGACGAGAAATTTCATGAATTTTGCACCACAATAATGATCCCGCTCACACTTCTGCTCTTATTCACTATTTTTTGACCAAAAATTTAACGAATACCATTCTACAAACTCCGCTATTTGTCTAAAATAGCATTGTGTAATTTTTTCCTATTCTCTTGGTTGAAATTACCGTTTTATAGATTTTTGAGTTGAAAAAAAATCGCTGCACGCTCTGAAGGCCATATCTGAAATCGACTATAAAAAATGTTTCGAGGATTGAAAAAACGTTCGCATAAGTGTATGGCAATGGGAGGAGATTATTTTGAAAGGGAAATAAATGTAGATGAATAAGTTCATAGTTCATTCTTTATTGGACCAGTCTCGATATTTTTTGATCACAGTCTGAACATATGAACCAAATCAAATACAAGTAAAAAGATAACATTTATATGTTTCATTATATATTCATAAATAACTCAAATCTATATTTATTTAGAGAATATGTATCTATTCCCAATGAACAATATATACAGATAGATTATTAAAAACATCGATAAGCATTGTATTTATATCATTAACGACATTTTGCAATATTCTGTGATCATAGATCAAAAATTATTAAATCATTGAGCATTGAATCTTCTCTTATTCGTCCGATTTTAATAATTAATATTTCTATTATTATTGCAAAAATCGTTACATGGAATAGGACTTCTTTATTTAATTTACTGCGCTCTACCTCCTCACAAGTGCGTGATGGAGTGCTCAGGGACACCCTGTATATTGACAAATGACTGGAATTATTATTTCTTGACCCACGTCGCGAACAACAAAAATAGAATGAATCGATAAATAGACCAAATGTCTTCATCACATATATTAATGGAAAATTAAAATTTAACGAAAACGTTTTGTGCTCTTGTGTTTATTTTTCCATAAAAAGAATTGAATTATTTTTAAAGAGAACATTTTACACAATTTAAGTGCATTTACTTACTTGGCTTGATTTCTATTAACCTTATTCTTCTTCCCGATTTTTTACATATATATTTTTTTATGTTTTTACTTGACTATTGTATTAACAAATAAAATTTGTATCTATTAGAGTTCCGATACAATCGCTATTACAATCGATTTTGCAATCTTTATGCTAGCACTTTTCTCAAATATAGTAAGTATTTATTAAATTTATTCGAATACAATTAATTCAAAATAATAAACGAAACATTGTAAATAATATAATTTTCAATGATGAATATAAAAAAATATTCTTACAAAAGCAGAATCATCTCAGAAATGTTACATATTATCCGACAACAAAACGGCCTGAATATACAAAATGATACTCTCGATGAATCTTATCTTCCTATTATTAAGATATTCTTCACACATTCGGATTGCTCGCCTTAATTTTGTTCCTATAACGTAACTTACCTCCACATCTCACACTCTATCCTCTCCCCCTCTTTAAATGTCACAGAATACGATTCTTTCCTGCGTTATACCCTCTGTCGCATTTAACATATCGTACGTGTGTTCATTCTTCCTCTCTAAATTGGAATTTTTCTGGAATTTTTACCTTTCGGTGCATTCTCTTTCTGAATTTTTGCATTATTCAATATAATAGTTAGTATTCGCTATTTTTATTAATTTATTTCTTTCTTAATATTTATTATTTTTTATTCATTTATTTCTTTCTTAATTTTTATTATTTTTTATTCATTTACTTCTTTCTTAATTTTTATTATTTTTTACTATCTATTATGACTTTTTTCATGTTTGTCTTTGCTCTAAGAATGTATATTGCTTCATTCCTCTTCATTTATAAATTACCACTTTGCCTAATTATTTTGGACTGTCCGTACCGCAATTATTTATAAAAATTTCCTGCGTTTATGTGCTTCATCTTTTGAACCACTAATATTGCATTTTAAATTTTAAAAAATATTCTACTAATCAAGAAAATTCTTTCTCATAAATTCTATTATCTACACAAATAGTAATTCGCTTAGAATCACTTTTTCACATATTGTATAAATTATAAAATAATTTCTAATGATGTTAATAAAATGATTAAATTACTATATTAAATTACTAAACTCTATTTAAATTGTAACTTTGCTTTGAACATTTTTCTTTTTCAAAGTAGATTTATAACAGATCAGCAAACAAGAAATATAATATTTTGTTCTACGAAACTTACTTATAAATGCGCTTAAATTAAAATTTTGTGTGTAATGTTTCAATTAAATTAAGAATTTTAATACAGTCATAAAATGTCTGCATTGATCTTAATTATCATTTCAATTATTATATTTCGATATCAAAATTATAAGAATTCAGAAATGAAATTAATAAGATTACATCTCTCTTATATATTATACATATTTGTTATATTGTAATTAAATATCTTATTTAATCTTATAATAGATCTTATAATATCTTATTAGAATAAAGTATATAAGGAAATAGAGGAAATTTTTTTTTGTGGGACTTGAAAATCTGTGCCTATTAAATATAAAGACTTGTAATTGGAATATTTGGATTATGTGATAAAAGAAACAGTGACAATATTTCCTGCTTTTCCTTTAATTGGACGATCTCTAACAAAAGACGTAGAAATGGGTTTGTTTTCAAATATAATTATTCTATTATTTTATATATGTTACGCATTCTGTTAACATAATGTAAAAAACAAAAGAAAAGAAAACAAATTATCAAACCTAAGAGAAAACTGTATCTATATATTTATTCCACTTATTTACTTTGATATATGATGTCAAGATCATGATTCTGAGTAACCTCAAAAAAATTTTGTCGATTAAATTTGTTCAATAAACATTGTTCATTAAAAAATTATTAATAATTAAATTGTATAGTAAAAACGTGTATTAAATGCGAAGTATATCCCATACATATCTCGGATACGGGTTGAGTTAGGTTAGTTTTTTTGAAGGGGGGGTTGGTTCGCGGCGGCAGTTGAGTCGCTCGCGGGTCGGCCAATATTTCTGTTGCCTCCTAGTGGGGCATACAATGGCCGGTTGCACGGGCTCGGATAGGAGTCGCCGCTGTTTTAGATGCGGCGGCTCCCATTGGGTCAGTGAGTGCGAAGCAAAAAAACCTAAGTGCTGTGTGCGGACCTTTGACGTCCGGACTCGCAAGTCCTGGAATCGAGAGCTTGTGACCCTCGAAGATCAAAAATGGCTCTACGTAGGAGCCAAGGTGCGCGGGTGGGGGGAGATTCCTCGGAAGGATCTCCCAAGCCCGGCACCTCAGCAGTGTCCACGAGGGGAGTGAAGGACTTGACTTAGTTATAAGCTATGGCCTCTCCTCCCACCCGAAGAAGGACACACAGGTGTTCAGCAGGTCCGGTGAGGTCACCCATCACCTCTAAAACGGACCAAAACTGCTCCCATTGCCTCAAAGAGCCAAGGCCGTGAAACCAGAGAATTTCCCCCTCGACTATGATCAGGAGGGTAAGAGTCCTCCAAAAAACAAAGAAGGAGAGGCCCCCGGCGACTGCTGGGGAAACTCAGCCCTCCGGCGCGATAAAGAACATAGTATTCACTAATGAAGGAAGAGAGGTCTCGGAAGAGGAACTCGATGTTTGAGTCCCATCCCCGAGTTCTCTCCCTTCGCCTTTGACGATCGAGTAGGCCAAATGCCCGCGCCCTAGAAGTAATGCTATATCAGTTCCCGGGACGCGGGCATTAAGGCAGTGGGGCCTTACCAAGGGAGAGTTTTTTAATTGGTATACCCGGATCCGCATCGTACGAGGAATCCAACAGTCGCAGGGACGACTCCGCGGGTATGGATAAAGCATTTTCCCTTCCTACGTAAAAAAGGGGTGCAGAGAAGGGGCTTCGGCCACGCTTTTAATCAAAGAAAAAATGCACGCATCATCTTTTAAGTAAAGCATAGCGGGAGGAGAGTAGAGCCCAAAAAGGTTAACCTAATCTAACCTATATCCGATGTATGAGGTTTACTTTGCTTTGCATGATTTCACATAAGGGATTTGGCTTTAAATTTAAAATTTTGTATTAGATTGATATTTTTCGAGATAGGGGTGTAGGAGTATATGTATATATATATATATATATATATATATATATATATATATATATACCCAGTAAGCAAAATGTTAACAAATTGCGTGCAAATTGGCAGCAAATTTAATCAAAATTCCACACCAAATCCATAGCCATCTGTGTCCGCATTAAGCTCGTGTTTTGCTAGCAAACCTTGCTGACATAACCTGACAGCAAATTGGTGACAAAACCCGAGCAAAGCTTGCTGACATGTTGACGTCAAATTGTCGGCAAAAACCGAGCAAGATCTGCGCGCGCGCAATCTGACAGCATATTGACGGTAGAAACCGAGCATGATCTGCTTTTGACTAAAGTGCAATAAAATTTAATATTACAGAATAAGTTTTATAAATTATAATTTTCATTTCATAAATAACTATGAAATGTAATGTTATATCGTAGTTATATCTCACGTAGTAAATTCTCTTTCAACTTAATTAAATTAATAATAAAGTGAATTGTGAAAATAATTAAATTTAATTTATAAAATTGAGACATAATTTATATAATAATTAAACTCTTGATTTATGCTTCAAATAGGATAATTTTCCATTTATCCTGTTGATTCTAATCAGTTTAATATTCTCATATTAGGCTTGTATGAGATATCAAAAATTAAACCAATAGAAATATACTTTTGATCTTTTATTAATAGCCACTAGCAGGCCTTATATCTACTTCTAACAGAAATTTGATTGCGAGAAAGCGTGCATCGCGTAGCGGAAAGCGAAGGAACTATTGAATCAAGGCATTTAAATACAGATTATGTAGGTTCTGCTCGGTTTCTGCCACCAATATGCCGTCAAATTATGCGCGCAGATCTTGCTCGGTTTTTGCTGCCAATTTGACGTCAAGTCATGCAGCAAGCTTTGCTTGCTTTTTGCTGACAATTTGTCATCAGACTTTCCTGCACAGATTTTGCTCGGGTTTTGCCGCCAACTTGACGTCAAATTTTGTACGCGCAGATCTTGCTTGGTTTTTGCCGCCAATTTGACGTCAAGTAATGCAGCAAGCTTCGCTTGCTTTTTGCCGCCAATTTGTTGTCGAATTTTGTCAGCAAGCTTTGCTCGGTTTTTGCCGCCAATCTGCCAGCTTAATCAGGTAATAACAACTCTTGTAGCAAAATTGTAGCCTTTTTGCTGACAACAATTTTCAGCAAGCACTTGGCGAAATCTGTTCGAGCAGACTTGGCTCACTGGGTATATATATATACATATATATTTGTAAACAAATTTAATAAAAGATCGTCAAAATAGTATTTGGATTTACATTTACATCTTATTAAATTTTTTCCAAGAATATATATGATTAATGAGCATGAGAATATATATGATTAATTAGCACTAGCACATCCATCGTTTCGAAGAAAACGGAATAACATATTTTTAATTAATATACGTGACAAATTCATACTACATGAGCGCTATATATTGACAAAGAAAAATATTAATACTGTCTTAAAAAAATTCTTTAATATATAATAAAATATTGTATTATATTTTGCATGCTAATCGATAATAAAAATGGTATTAGTTCCTAATCTATTGAAGGCTATTATACAAAACATTTTATAAAATGCAGAAAATTCAAAAAATTTAAAACTACAATCTAATGTAATTAATATTTCTCTTATTTATATTACAAAATATAAGTTTATTTTTAAAAAATAATATAAAAGAAAGATAAATTATATACAGGGTGTATCCTAAAAAGTGGGAAGTATTGCGATGGTGGATTCAGGACACAAAAATAAGAGAAAAAGTTCATATAAACATATGTATGTCCGATATGATCTTGTTTTCAGTTATAGCTTCTTTTATTTCTCAACAGAATTAAGATAGTTAAGGTAACAGGAAGTGCTCAAAATAGCTACCTCTAACTTGCATACAGGCTTCAACACGTCTCATCATAGATTGTCTGACTTTTTCAAAAATTCCGGGTATTGCTCGAATTTCCCGGCAACCATCTTCAACATGTTGACGAAGTATCTCGACGTCAACGGATGTTTTGTAAACAATGGATTTTAGATGCCCCCACAAGTAATAATTGAGTAAATTCAGGTCTGGAGAGCGAGCTAACCAGGCAATAGGACCAGCACTACCGATATCCAAGTATGCTATCTTAACTCTATTGGAAAATAAAACAGGCTGTAACTCGGAAACAAAGTCATATCGGGCATATGTTTATATGAACTTTTTCTCTTACTTTTGTGTCCTGAATCCACCATTGCAATACTTTCCACTTTTTAGGATACACCCTATATATATAAACATTAATTAAACGTACATTATTACATAATTTTTACGCTAAATATTTTTACACTATAATTTTTTACATATATTTTTATTACATATATTATTTTACTAGTGTAGATCTTGTTTTCTTAATATAATGTTTGAAAGTCTCACACTATATAAGGCGATATCCATGTTCAACCGAATGTCTTATATTGTAATGTTAAAATCAGCTTCAAACATAAATTTACATACTAGTGTTGCTAGTACAATTTTCATAGATAGTAACGCAAATTTTGCAATTGTAAAAGGTTGTTAATTAATTACAAATAAATTTTTTATCGTAAAGTTTTGTGACTTACTGTTTACTTATGCAATTTCTTACGCCATAACTAAATGGCATGTAATGTTTAGGGAATACTCTATTATCAGAACAAAATCGGTCCGGATTAAATTGATCGGGCCAATTTTTCCTGTTACGATTGAGGGCTATTATCCTTAAAATAATTTCAGTCCCTCTTGGCAGGACAATATCTTCTAAAACATATCTCTTTACATTTAAATGTAATTATAATAAAGATATAATAAGCAGTATAATAAGATGTAATAAGATATGTAGCATGTATAAGGCAAAAGAAATAGTTTATACCCATTCGGAAAAATTTATCTAATAGATATCTAATAAATGTCTAAATGTCTATATGAGGTCCATATCCTCTATAGATAACTAGTAGATGTATATATAACATCCACATATCTATATCCACTAAGTAGCTACTAGAAATATCCACTGGATGTACACATGTTATTCACATATCTACATTTACACACAAAAATTACGGGCCACTAAATTTTAGCATAATTTTTTAACATCTTTCAATAACAATAAATCAGCGAAAAAATTGTATTAAGATGAAACAAAACTCAAATTAAAGCCTGAACATTTCTTTAAAAAGCAAAAACACAAATTTCAGTTACAAAAAATATTTTATAAAAAATATTTTAAAATGACGGATGTTGAAGATAGACTTTGAGAAATGAGAAACAAATTTTTTTTTAACTGGTACAAAAATTTTACAAAAATTTTTGTTTCCTGGTACAAAAATGAATGGGTTTTTAAGCTCATTTATTTCCTAATAAATTCATATTTTAATCAATTTTCTACGATCCTTTTTGATAAAGTTATATCGTTTTCAGATTTGAATCTTACTATCTATCTTTATGAAGCATTTTGGATCGAGTTACATTTTAATTTCTTTTTTGAAAAAGTTTTCCATGATAATTTGTTTCTGAATTGCAGATTTTACAAGGAAAGTTTCATTTTGTAACATTTTCTTCAAAACGGTGTAACTTTATCAAAAAAGAAGTCATCGAAAATTTATTAAAATATGGATTTATTAAGAAATAAATAAGCTTAAAAACATTTTTGCACCAGAGAGCCGATTTTCCTGAGCAATGCAGCAGTTTAAAAAAAAATTTGTTTTCTATTTCTCAAAATCTATCTTCAACATTTGTCATTTTGTAAAACATTTTTTGTAACTCAAATTTGGTTTTTTTAATTTTTAAGAGGACTATTTAATTTGAGCTTTATTTCATATAAATACGGTGATTTTTTGCTGATTTGTTGCCATTAAAATATGTTAAAATATTTTGCTAAAATTTAGTAGTCCGTTTTTTTGAATGTAAGTATATCCCACCAAGTAGCTATAAAAGATATCCAATGGATATTCATATATTTCCACGAGTTTCACGCCTTGCCGTTAGGTGGCAAAAAGGAAAACACCTAACCCGAAAGTGGGATCCATCTAAGACAGTATATAAAGCCCTGGTCCTGCGAGTCATGGCTTATCGGTCAAAGAGCGCATTAGCTCGAAGACTGTTATAGCCGTATCTCTTCTTTTGTGAGAGGAGCCCCAGAGCTCCAAAAATTAACCGCAGACGATTAATTTTTTTTTATGGCGAATTCCGCCATATATGTATTATAGAAGATAGAATAAATATCCATGCAAAAATAAATATCAATACATAATAGTAAATGTATCTATATTAATAATAAATATATCTATATAAATATCCACTGAATGTTGTACGAATATCTACAGGATATTGATTTACATATCCTGTAGATATCCATGAAACTTCGAATTGCAGACATTTGAATATCTATAGCATCTCTAATGACTGTTTTTCGTATATTCATGGATATCCTTAGTGCCCATGAAAGATATCTAGTGGATATCTAATACCAATTATTTTCCGTATGGGAGGTAAGCAATAAATCACAAGATATTACGATAAAAATTTATTTATAATTAATTAAACAAGTTTTTGCAGGTTCAAGATTTGCTTTGTTATCGATAAAAATTGTACTAGCAACATTAATACGCAATATCGTATTTGAAGCGGATTCTAATATTAATATTAGATTAACTAACAAGTTTTTATAGATGCAAGATTTGCTTTATCGATAAAAATTGTACTAGCAACATTAATACGCAATATCGTATTTGAGGCGGATTCTAATATTAATATTAGAATCCGCCTCAAATACGATATTGCGTATTAATGTTGCTAGTACAATTTTTATCGATAACAAAGCAAATCTTGAACCTGCAAAAAATTGTTAATTAATTATAAATAAATTTTTATTCCCCTTAAATAAAAATTGTGTGTGTAACGTTTCAATTGAATTAAGAATTTTAATACAACTATAAAATGTCTGCATTAATCTTAATATATAAGAACAAAACAAGAGCATATAATTTTTAAATAATAAAATATATTTATAGTTATATTCTTTAAAAATTATGGTTTTATTGTGTTTAAGCAATATATAATAATGATTATACGTAACACACATATAAAATAATAGAATAATTACATTTGAAAACAAACCCAGTTTTACGTCCTTTATTAAGGACGGTACTATTTGTTGATCGATTTTAATTTTTTGATATTTAATAAACAACTTTTTTGATATAATGTTACAATAAATTCTGAATAAGCTTTTACTTACAAGGGAAGTGTCACAACTGTCCGGAACCGATTTGATTCTCCTTCAAATATGTTGTTAAATACACAAATCTAAAAGACACGTATTTTTTATATGTGCGGATTTTGAGTTTTAAGGGGTAAAACACCCCTTTGAAGAAAAACAGTATTTTTCTTTAGGATCGAATATCTGCTAAACTATAAGAGGTAAAGAAAAAAACGTGCAACAAATTTTAATGGCTTGAAGAGTACTTTAAAGTTATATGAACAAAAATTTTTTATTTTTTTTTAAACCCCCACCACTTAATTTTTTTTCAAAATTAAAATTTTTTTACCTAATTTAAAGCTTATTTTTTTCCAAATTCAACCATGTGTATTAAAGTTATGTTACGAAATATCATTTTCGAAAATTAGTTATAAACGCTCCCGTATATACGCTCATCCGTGCTATGTGCGTAAGTAATTACCGTCGAACAATAAGATATATAAAAAATGTTTATGTATAATATTTATTTATGTTTATGTATAATATTTATCTATGTATCTATAACTGCGTATTGTGCATATTTAGATTAAAAAAAAATATATTTGCATTTTATATTATTCACTCATTATACACATTACAATAATGATATTCGACAAAAAAATGTTTCAAGCATAATGAATTCTTGCACCAAGAACATCTTACTACTGCTATATTATTGCAACCTTCGATGTGACATTTTGTTGAAGTTTCGTCAAAACTAAAGTATACTGGATTTTCAAATTCATTTAGTCTTTCATTCGTATAAACACTTTTAAACCACGAATATTTAAATAAGTTTTGATATCGTGGAGATGACAATTGATTATGTATCAAAGATTGTAATTTTATTATATTATTTCGTTCATGTAAATTTATATTACTTTCCAACAGTAAAACCGTATCTGAAAATCTTTTAGCAAAATTTTTCCAAATTCTGAATCCATAAACATCTAATGGTTGTATTTTTCCTGTAGTTCCTTTCGGTATTATCATAGTAGTAATATGTGTTCCTGGAGGTGTTAAATCCGAAATAGTATTGGGGCAATGTCCAGTCCATGAATCGATAAGAAGAACGCTATTAGGACCGATGTTTGCAAAATAAGCTTCTTCTAACCACATTCTAAAATGATCTGTAAAAAATATAAATGTTAATTTAATAGTTTTTTATGACTTATTAAATTGTTAAATGAAATAAGTTTGTTAAAGAAAGTAATTATAAAAGGGAAATACCTGATGTCATTTTACCAGATTTCGATGCTTTTACAATAACATTTTCTGGTTTAAATAAATTTTCTTCTACTCTTGGTCCAAATTTACCATTAGCTTCTTTTAATACAATAAATAAAGGTGACAACAAATTGCCATTACAAGATATTATTGGTTGTACCGTATATGAATGGGTTGTTGATGATATGGATTGCACGACACGTTCTATTTTCTTTTCTCCCTGGTTAGACAATGATCTTCCAGAATGAATTTCCAATTGGAAACCACTTTGATCTGAATTGTAAATATTTTCAGATCCAAACTGTTCAATAAGAGGTTTTACTGTTTCCAGAAAATCATCAGCTGATTGTTGCAAATCAGCAGAATCTTCTAATGTTCTTCTAGTGACAAACTTCGTAACTTTTCTTGAAACAATTCGGTGAGACTTCTTGAATCTTGCTATCCAACTGTGAGATGCCTTAAATATAGGATTTAAATTTCCTATTTCTTCTTGAGCTTGTAAAGCCCATCTTTTTAGATCAATATCATGAACCATGAATCCTGATTCAACAGCTGCAGTAAATTTATCATGTGTAAATTTGGAGATGTAAGATAATTTTTTTATACGACTTCCACCTGATTCTATTTGTTCTTCCCATCGCCTTAACTGACGTTCAGATGAAACTCTTCTAAATTTACTTTGTACTACTTTTAGAGGACGATTCCTTTTTTTGTCATTACTGTTTTCATCAGTGTCCCGATGTCGCCAATATTCAACAGCTCGTCTTTTATAAGAACTATCAAAATTTGTATCATCATTTGAACAATGAGGATGAGAATTTAAATTATCTTCATTCCATGCTTCTTCGTCATTTTCAATTATTTCAAAACTATGTAATTTATAAGGTTCTTCATAATCGAGATATATTTCTTCCGTTACTTCCAACCCATTATAATGAAAAACACCATCCAGCAATATTTTTTTATGTTTTCCTTTAATTCCACTTTTGCTTCAGTTACTGGCGTTTCTGTTAGATATATTGAATTTATTGATATCAATAAAAGTCTAACAACGTTAAGCGGATTGATAATCATATTCAAAGATGTTAAATTGTGCTTTCTATTGCAATAGAAAAACAGTTTACACAGATATTATTACAACGAAAAGATTACATTGACTGTAAGAATTATGCTGCTACATGAACAATTTATATTAACTTATCAGAAACACGTAAACACATAATCTTATGATTCATTTTAACGTAAGATATAAATTTGTTTATGCCAAATATTGCGACATGTATTTATTCGCAAAGATTCAATTGTAAAAATTATAACTTATCTGGAACACGTACATATAATCTTATCTGGAACACGTACATATAATCTTATCTTATTCATTTAACGTAAGATATAAAATTTGTTTATTGCAACATGTATTCGCAAGATTCAATTGTAAAATAATTTTATTATAGGTAGATAAATTTAGAAAAAAATTGTTTTTAATTTTTATAGAAGAAATTAAATATTAAAGAAATAATAAGAGAGCTGGGGGTATATTTAAAAAAATTCTTATTAATAATATTTAAAAATCTTTTTTAAAATCTAAATATGCACAATACGCAGTTATAAATACATAGAAAACATAAATAAATATTATACATAAACATTTTTTATATATCTTATTGTTCGACGGTAATTACTTACGCACATAGCACGGATGAGCGTATATACGGGAGCGTTTATAACTAATTTTCGAAAATAATATTTCGTAACATAACTTTATTACACATGGTTGAATTTGGAAAAAAATAAGCTTTAAATTAGGTAAAAAAATTTTAATTTTGAAAAAAAATTGTGGTGGGGGTTTAAAAAAGAAATAAAAAATTTTTGTTCATATAACTTTAAAGTACTCTTCAAGCCATTAAAAAAATTTGTTGCACGTTTTTTTTCTTTACCTCTTATAGTTTAGCAGATATTCGATCCTAAAGAAAAATACCGTTTTTCTTCAAAGGGGTGTTTCACCCCTTAAAACTCAAAATCCGCACATATAAAAAATACGTGTCTTTTAGATTTGTGTATTTAACAACATATTTGAAGGAGAATTAAATCGGTTCCGGACAGTTGTAACACTTCCCTTGTTAGACTTTTATATCCAAAACTTCAACGTTATCCTATTTAAACTCGTGATTCAATAATCTTTGATCTATCACAGAATGTTACAAAGTGTCGTTCTTAATAAGAATACAATGCTCATAGAGATACATGATTTTAATAATCTATCTGTTTGACTAACATATGATGTATCACAATGTTTACATAAAATTTTATATACCGCATTTTTATTTAATTACTCTTTTGTTACAGAAAGACATTTATATTTATATTTTAATGAAGACATGCAATTTGGTCATATCAATGTAAAGTAAAATTACTTTCCAATCGCGAACTACATGTCTAATTGTTCCGATAAAACTGGAACGATATGGTATATTAATAAATGAAAAGCAATCCTTGTTACTAAATACTATTTCTAATTGATTTTTTTACTTTCTTATGCTTATTAAATAATATTAGCTATATTGTAACAGTGTACTATTTATTTTTGAATGCTGAAGATGCGGTCCAAAAACACCAAACGTTATTATTAACGAGAATTTTTACACAATGTTAATACATTTATTTATTGCGTTTAGCTATTATTAGTCCAATTCTTTTCTAACTTTTTATATCATACATAATTTTATATAATAAATGCTTGTTTCGAGACACAGACATAATTATGTAAAAATTATATAGAGATATTTTACATTGTTGTGTCGGGTGCGATATGGGATGTGGGGTGCAGTCGGGAGATATAGAATCTCTCAGGCCGCCGAAGGATCAGGAGCCGGGGCGTCGGCGGTGTTTAATAACTTAATGTATTTTCTGTTTTAATTATACCTTGTGTTTTAATCTTTAGGATATACATCAATTCGTGCAGGAGCCTTTCTTATTTCCGCTGATATAGTTGGGTTTTTCCGCCTTGTCCTTCGACTTCGATTATAGCTTTCAAAGTAGTTTAACACGTGATTGGTTCACACTTAATACTGGTTACACTTGCTTTACGACTGTTCGCCGTGCTCTTCCGGTCGTTCGTATTTAAACCTTTGTTTGAGGAGGTTTTTTGAGAGGGGACCGCTTAGTAACATGGCCATACGGAGTCATGGTGCGGTCAAATTGAAGTGCAAGCGAAGATGATTTGGTGTCGAAATCCTTTGCACTTCCGCGTTTTTGGCGAATCCGCTGGTGGTTCGCTGAGACAGTGATTTTATAAGGTGAATGCTCGATATCGCATTTAGCAATAATATTTTGTGCTAACGTTTAATATTTTAATTATGTACGGGTTATTGTCTGTGAGACTATAACACCCCTCCCCCGTTAAAAAAGAAAAACGGAGGTTAAAACGAGGTTTTTCTATAATTTTTACAATTTTGAATATAATATAATGTCTTTTTTCCGTTTTATATATATATATATATATATACAATGTTGATTACAATCGTTTCTTACATCTAGCCTATTTTTTTTTAAACCGTGTGCTTTTATTTCTTTTTAAGACTGGTCTAGGCATTCCGTATGCTTGATATTTGTCGATCTCATCCACTATTCTAACAGTTGTTTGTTTAGGTTTATTTTTCCTATTTTGGATAATTATCCATATTATTAATATTATAATAATTATAGTGGTTATTCCGCTGGATGCCATTGGGTAAATAAATTGTTTTTGTTTGAAGAAATTATTTTTGTTATTCTTTAAATCGTTATTTATTTCTTCTAAGTTATTGTTTAAATTTTTTAACTCTAGTGGATTATGTATTACGTCTTTAAGTTTGTCGTCATTATCTCTTTTATTTGAAACTGTTATATTAAATTCTGGTAAGAATGTTTCTATGATTGTACTGTATGTGCTTGTTTCCGTTTGTATTGTCATGTCTGTAGTTGTCATCTTACAATTGTCGTGTAGAGTAATTCGACCTGATTTCTTAATTATCCTCTTGTGTTCAGGATACGTATTACATGTTATCGTAATTTGCTGCTCGGAGGCGGTTGAATATAGCCAGGAGTGTGGCTGTTGTAATGTGATCCATATTGTGCGGATCGCTATCATATGGCCTATGTTACAATTTTCGTGGTACTTTTGTCTTTGTGTATATATTTTGATTTCGCACAGTGTATTTTCGCTTACATGATAGATCGGCTGATTTTTTTCGCATAGGTATATGTTATTATTATTAATACATTCGTCTAAATCTTGTTTTGTTAAAACCAAGTATATACGTGTTTCTTTATTTGTAGCTATTAGTCTGTTAGTTATTTCTGTGTACATAAATTTATTTTCATAATTAAGTGTTGGTAACGGAATTACATTTGAAACGTCAAACATTGGTTGCGTAATTATTGGGAATTTTAAGATCGTGTATATATTTGTTTTATCGCCGTATGTGCTTATTTTTATATAACTCTTGATCGTTAGCCATTCGTCAATTTTTATGTCGAATGGAAAGTAGCTACCTCGTGGTAATTGTAATACCGCTTCTTTTAAATGAAACATAATTTCGCTTATCGGCGTTAACAGGGGATGCATTATGCCTTTCTGAACATGCGCCAGATATTCTAGAATGTCTTTCGTATCTCTCACTAAATCTGTTATCATTGTTATAATAACAGTAAAGTGTTCGTCGATCTCTTCACGTGTAGTGTATTCCCGAATATAATGATTTATTAATTTACCGTTGTAATCTAATATGTTTTCTAGTTTGTTTAAGTGAATTATGGTAGTATTTAAAACTTTGATTTGATTTTTTGCGGCGTGTTCTAATACTTGTTGGTTGTTCTGTAATAATTGTATCTGTTCGTTTATTAAATGTCTGTCGTTTGCGTCCATGATTCCAAATAAGGATTTTGTTATTGAACCTATTCCGTCGATGAGGCCTTTTCATCTGTTTATTGGCGTCTTATATAAGGTGTTTATTAATGTTATTATTTTGGCTAACGTGTTAGAATCATTATCATCTTGGCGACTATTTCTTTGTAATGTGGACTTTTTCGGTTTCCTAGGAAGTTTCGTGCAACTTCTCGAAAACTCAGCCAAGCTGCTTTCTCCTGATCATTTATCTTACTGATAAAGACGTTATCCCTGAACATTTTCCGAATTTGAGGACCATCAAACACCCCCTCTTTCATTTTGACATCAGAAACTCTAGGGAATATCATTTGTAGATACTCGAAACATTTACCCGTCTTATCAAGAGCTTTGATAAACTGTTTCATCAGACCTAGCTTTATATGAAGAGGAGGGATTAGGATCTTCGATGGATCTACGAGGGATTCATGGATGACATTTAGCGACCCAGGTGTGAGGGACGTTCTAGTTGGCCAATCTCTTACCTTGTAATGCTGATGTCTGGCTCTACTATCCCATAAACATAAGTAGCAAGGGTACTTTGTAAAGCCGAACTGTTGCCCGAGTAACATGCTTATGATCTTTAAATCTCCACAGATCTGCCATATGTGGAGCTCGTAGCCAATTTTCTTCAAAAGTACTTGCATGTTCTCATATTTTTCCTGCATTACAGTCGAGTGAGCTATAGGTATAGGAGCATAGACGTTGGTATTATGGAGTAACACTGCCTTAATACTTCTTTTCGATGAATCGATGAAAAGTCGCCAATCTGTTGCTTTGTAGCAATTTTCTTTTATTTCATTCATGAGTCCGTTAATGTCAGTGCAAAATACCAGATCTTCGTCCTTAGAAAAATATTTGCGAAAGTCTGACTCTCGATTTCGATACAAGGAAACCTTTGTTAATTATCAAAAAAGACGTTACACAATCCGATATCCTGAGTAACCGATTTATTGCACAAAGAAAAAATGAACACCGTTCTTGCTGCTACAATCACAACGGGCATATCCACTAGTAGTAACGATAATGAACGATCGCCGGCGCACGAGAGCCGGTCGTCGCGCGGATCGGCGGGTAATGTGACGGCATTGTCTAATAGCGCTAACTATAAAACTAAAAAGAGTAGCGAACATGCCGCCCACCAAATTAGGCAACCTAATTTTTCTCATGGTCTTCTAGTAAAACAGGTAATTTACATAGCTTAGCTACAGATCGTTTAAAACAGCCATCCTTGGTACGAATCATAACGACACGAACGGCATTATCATTGCCCGGGCATAACTCTGTGACTCGTCCCAGTCTCCATTTCAAAGGCGGAAGATTCTCGTCGCGAAGGATCACTAGATCCCCGACTTGTAGATTAGGCTGCTCCTTCTTTCATTTCACACGATTCTGTAGGCCGGCAACGTACTCCACCGCCCACCGTCTCCAGAAATCTTGCAGAACTCGCTGTATCAAACGCCAACGATCCAATCTGTTGAATTGAATGTCAGTCACGTTGAAGTCCGGAACGCTGGTCATTGAGCTTCCTACCAGAAAATGAGCGGGAGTAAGCGGTTGCAATTCGTTTGGGTCCGAAGATAATGGAGTCAAAGGCCTGGAGTTCAGGCAAGCCTCTACTTGAGTTAGCACGGTTGACAATTCCTCGAAGGTAAACAAAACGTTACCCATGACTCTTCGTAAGTGGTGTTTACAGGCCTTCACACCTGCCTCCCATAGGCCTCCCATGTGCGGGGAAAACGGAGGTATAAAGTGCCATTCGATTCCTTCGCTGGCAAGCACTTCTCCGGTTTCTCCCTTGAATTGATCTTGAGCGAACTGATGCATTTCTTTCAGCTCTCGATCGGCGCCAACAAAGTTAGTGGCATTATCACTATAGATTGCACGAGGACGTCCTCTTCTGCCTGCAAAACGACGGAGTGCCGCTATAAAGGCGGCCGAAGTAAGATCACTGACCGCCTCCAAATGGACGGCTTTCGTTGCGAAGCATACGAACAATGCGATGTAGGACTTGGCAATCTTTCTTCCTCGCCCCTTGCTGACGAGCGTAGTAATGGGGCCGGCATAGTCTACGCCAGTCACTGTAAAAGGCCTGCTAGGAGTTATCCGTTCGTTAGGCAGCGACCCCATTATTTGTGATGTTCCCTGTGGTTTAACTCTTGCGCAACGAACGCAATCGTGACAAATTCTTCTGGCTAAGTCACGTCCCCTGAGTGGCCAGTATCGTTCTCTTATGGAAGATAACAATTGCTGTGGACCTCCGTGAAGCAAACGAAGATGCTCTCGTTCAAATATAAGTTTCGACAAACGATGTCTTGCGGGCAAAATAATGGGATGTTTTCTGCCGTAAGTCCAGGATGAGTACTGGAGTCTGCCGCCCACCCTGAGAATGTCTTGATCATCCAAAAAAAGGATGCAGCTGCAGAATCTTGTTGGTCGAAGGTATGGCACGACCCTTCTTTAAATCTGCAATTTCGCCAGAGAATTCAGATCCTTGTGTGTGACGAATGAGAAGGTTGTGAGCTGCCTGCAACTCAGTAACCGATAGATTAGATAAAATTCGTTTATCCGGGTCCCTTTGAAGGTTAGATACGTAGCGTAAACAATATGCCAGCACACGCTCGATCCGAGTGAGCGAAGAACAATTATCAATCATTCCTTGTAACATAGAGTTTTCTCCACTGATGAGAGTACAAACAAGCATACTTCGTCGTTCCTCCGTTCGAATTTCTTGAAATACTTCACTAGAGGGCTCGTATTCTTGAAGTTCTTCGGCTTCCGAAGATTCGGGTTCTTGCAACCATCGGGGTCTGAACCACCACAACGTGGAGTTCCTGAGTTGACTCAGGGTAGCGCCCCTCGAAATTAGATCAGCGGGATTTTCGACTTCCTTTACATGTGGCGCACGAGAGCCGGTCGTCGCGCGGATCGGCGGGTAATGTGACGGCATTGTCTAATAGCGCTAACTATAAAACTAAAAAGAGTAGCGAACAACCTTCGTACGTGGTTCTAGGAGATTTCTCTGCTTCATAAACGAAGCTAAGAACTCTGCACTGTCCTTTGGCAAGCCTAAATCCCGTACGAGGTCGTTCAATTCAGGCTGTGAAACCAGTATTGGGACTGATTTTTTCGTGTCTAGAGAAGAGTCGGTTTCGCCATCGGTATTATCGCTTTCAGGCTCATATGCGTCAACTTCCATCATTTCGGTATGTCCAATTACGTTCATATGCTCGAGATCAGTTTTTTTCTGTCTTTGTTGGATAAAATTGGAGCCTTTACTGATGTCACGGTTTTATAAACGATGTTGTGTTTGTTCTTAACATTGAAATTGTTACTTATTTTATTCAAACAAAAAAAGCAATCTTTTTTACAAAGAGGTTCGTTTCATTCTGATGGACTGGAAAATTTAATTGCTTTTTTGTCTTTTTTCCAACGGTTCAACATTATTCTACAAGAGTTACAAATTATATTGGGAACCCATGAATGTTCACCAATATGCAAACCGAAAATTTCCTTGTATGTGCCTTTGATGTCATCATCTATTTGTTTCCGCAATGAACTAACTTCGTATTTACAGCAAATGTAACAAAACACATCACGATTGCTATCACAATCGTGAAATGGATTGTGAATTCTTCTTGTGGTGTTGTACTCTACATTAGCCAAGTCGCCAACTAATGTAGAGCTGCGGTCGGTGGATAACGACGACTGCGGGCCCGCTTTCTCACCTTGACCAGCTGCCGATTCTGGGATTCCGAGTCCCTGTCTCGTAATACGCTTGCGTGCGTCTGCCATGACGGCGTGAAAACCATAATCCAGGGACTTTGCCGGATGACGGAATTGCTCCGTTGCCCACCGTTACCACGTGGAGGTGCCCTGGATGCAGACGCACGCAAGATATAATCGCTCTGCATAGTACCTGAGCTTTGAATTCTTTGAAAGAAAATATCTTCTAGAACCACGTACCAAAATATGGAGATTTATCACTGATATTTTTCATTGATATACAAAAACTCATGAATGAATTTGTATAGAATTAGAGCATTTTTGGAGACCTGACAGATACGCGTACATATCAAGTTAAATGTCTGACATACGTGGTTTTTGGAGTTGATGTACATTGAGTTATGGGGTTAAATGGGTTATGGGGTTAAGTGGATTATGGGGTTATGGGGTTAAGTGGGTTATGGGGTTATGGGGTTTAAGAGCTTGGGTTTTCAGATTAACTTCATTCTTAGAGTTATATGCGTTTAATAGCTTAAATTATGGGTTTTTTGAGGTTATGGCAAAATCCTGATGTGATGGGGTTAAATAGACCTCGGATTCGGATTCAGCGACCCCAAAAACATATAATAAACATGGTCAGACCCCCAGATCAGAAAAAAAAATTTTTTTTGTGTGGTTGTGTTATTGATAACATTTTTTAAATTATCACATCGTTTGATATTAGTTTCGGTTCTTATGCTATCGCACATTTCGTTTATTTGTTCTATATATTTATTTATTTGCCAAGTCCATTTAGTTCTGTTATATCTAATTTGATAACAAGTTTCCATGTCTTCTGAATTTGATGTAGGTGTCCAATTTTTTCGTGATAAATTCCTGGAGTGTGATCAAATTCTGTCACTTCAAACGGAAGAGACGTCTTGTCTTGCTCTGCAAAGACGAGGTTGGTTCTTAATGTTAATCTGTAATAATATATTAGGTATTATGTTATACGTTGTGTGCGTCTTTTCTTTTTTTTATCAGTTTTTTGTTTTTATTGTAGGCGTGTGTCTCTATTAACATGTCGAGGCAATTGGAGGCATGTATGCGCCAAATGCATTTCATTGAATATGTTGAGTTGATGGAGTGAGTACCCATTTATGGGAGAGTGTTATCCCCCGTGGCTATGGAACGACTGGCATGTGAGCGCCGGGCAGGCAGAAAACAGCAGCCTCCTTCTCAGTGAGTTTTTTATTTTAATTTTCTATGAATAGTTTTAATTTATTTATATGCATGCGCACTGCTTTTCTTCTTCTTTGTATGGTATAATTTACGTCTGAATTCTTTTCTATAATCGTGTAAGGTCCTGTCCATAATGATTCGAGCTTTTTCGATCGTCCTCATCGTAACGTTTCGTCGTGCACTAACACTTTATCTCCTATTTTAAAATGAGCTTCCTTTGTGTTTTTGTCATAGTTCCTTTTAGCTTTTTCTTTTTCCTTTTTGAGATGTTCTTTCGCGAGTTGAATAGTTGCTCTCAATCTTTCTTTTAACTTTTGCGCGTAATTGTCGTAATTATATGTCGGTTTCGATGGTTTCGTTAACACTGTCGGGATTTCGGCTTGGTGCCCGTACATTAATTCAAAGGGTGTAAACCCTGTAGCAGAGTATGCGGCGTCGTATTATATGTAAACATTGCGAACAGTATCCATTCATCCCAGTTCGTCTGATCTTTATTTACATAATGTCGCAGATATTCGGCTAATGTTCTGTGTGATCGTTCCAGTGCGCCGTTGCTTTCCGAGTGATAGGCGGTTGTTTGGATTTTATTTATTTTTAATAATTTACAAGTGTTTTTAAATATTTCACTCGTAAAATTCGTTCCTTGATCCGTTAGAATTTCGTCCGGAATTCCGTGTTCGAGTATTATTTTTGTGACAAATTCTTTACTAACGGTATTTGTTTCCTGATTTGGTATGGGTATCGCTTTGCTGAATTTTGTTAGATTATCTTGAAAGGTTAATAAATATTTATTTCCGTTAGTCGTAATTGTTAGCGATCCGACTATATCTAATGTGCATTTTTCAAACAGTTTATTGGGCGTATCCGTAATTATTAACGGCACTTTATTTTTCCGTGATAATTTGTTTTTCTGGCCAAATTCGCATTTTGCTATATATCGTTCGATCATCTTTTGTTAGATCTTCCCAATTATGTTGAAGTCGAATTCTTTTTATTGTTCGTTCGATTCCTTGATGCCCCCCTATAGGTGCATCATGATATTAGGCTAGAATTTGTTTTTTCTCTGTTTCCGAATATATCTTTATGTTATCTTCTCCTTTTTCTATTAATAAAATGTCTTGGTCATCCTTTTCTGTGGATGGTCCCGGTATCGCGTTGCGACTTAAGGCGTCGGCATTCGCGTTTGCTCGCCCGGCTTTATGTATAATTTCATAATCATACTCTTCGAGTTTCAATCTACATCGGATTAATCTCGATCCGGGGTCATTTACATTAAATAACCATATTGTTGTGCCAGGAGCGGCACGGGATGTGGGGTAGCCGGGAGATTCCAAAGAATGCCTCGGACCGTCACTTAGTTTTACACTTTTTATTATTTCTTTATTATGATTTTCACAAATATAGTCACTTATAGTAATTTGCTCGATTTCAATTAAGCCTTCTCCCTTACTATCGTTAAGTCGCCTCGTTAGCAATTCAATTAGATTTCGTAAATTAGCGGTTAGCTCCGGATTGGCACTCTTCTTTGATTAATTTTCTATTAACGACTTTTTAACACCTCATTTTTAGGGGTATTTTGGAGGGGATCGCCTAGCAACATGGAAGATTTTCGTGGCGGTCAAGTCCAAGTGCAAACGAAGGAGGTTCAAAGAAATCTCTTCGTTGGCATTTTCAAGTTTCCGGCGAACTCGCGCGTGGTTCGCTGAGGTAGCGGTTTTACGCGGTTCGCGAACATTCTATCGCATTTTAATCGTATAAAATTTATTAATGGTAAAGTAAAATAAAGTTATAGTCTTTCGGACTATAACATCCTTCCCCCGTTGGAAAAGAAAAACGGAGGTTCTAAACGGAGTTTTTCTATACATATATCTATCCCTGTTTTAAATACAATATATTTCCCGCTTACAATGTTTATTATAATCGTTTCTTATCTCTAAGTTAAAATTTATTTATTCTAGAATCGCGTGCTCTTGCTTCTTTTTAGTATTGGTCTTGGCATTCCGTATGGTTTGTCAATTTCGTCTATTATTGTGACAGTCGGTCGTTTAGATTTCTTTTTCTTGCGTTGGACAATTATCCATATTATTAGTATTATAATAATTATAGTGGTTATTCCACTGGAAGCCATTGGGTAAATAAATTCCTTTTGTTTAAAGAAATTGTTATTGTTTAAATCTATTTATTTCTTCTAATTTGTTACTTAGTTCTTTTAATTCTAGAGGATTATTTATTACGTCTTTGAATTTTCGTTCGTCATTTGATTCGTTAATGTTTCGGGAAATTGTTATATTGAATTCTGGTAAAAATGTTTCTATATTCGTTCTGTATGTAATCGTTTCTGTTTGTATTGTCATGTCTGCAGTTGTCAGTTTACAGTTGTCGTTTAAAATAATTCGACCTGATTTTGTGAGTATCCTTTTATACTCAGGATGGTTATCGCAATTTATTACAATTTGCTGCTCGGATGCAGTCGAATATAGCCAAGAGTGTGGCTGTTGTAACGTAATCCATATAATGCGGTTCGTTATCGTATAGTTCTATGTTGCACTGTTCGCGATAATCTTGTGCTCGTATATACATTTTAATTTCGCACGGTGTATTTTTGCTTACATGATATATTGGTTGACTTTTTTCGCAAATATTGGTCATTATTATTTATACAATCGTTTAGATTTTGTTTTGTTAAGATTACATATATACGCATATCTTTATTTATTGCAATTAATTTATTTTTTACTTTCGTGTACGCAAATTTATTTACATAATTATATGTTGGTAACGATATTACATTCAGAATATCATACATTGGTTGTGCGACTATTGGAAATTTTAGTATTGTGTATATAGTTGTTTTGTCGCAGTACGCGCTTACTTTCATATAATTTTCTATTGTTAACTATTCGTCGTATTTTATTTCGAACGGAAAATACGAACCTCGCGGTAACTGTAAGACGGCTTCCTTTAAATGGGAAATTATTTCATTTATTGATGTTAATAGCGGATGCATTATGCCTTTACGTATGTATGTGAGGTATTCTAAAATGTCTTTCGCGTCTCTGATTAGATCTGTTACACAGCTCCACAAAAAAAATCTAAAATATTTTTCCTGGGACCTGACCTACCTTACTATATGTAATCGACCATGCTGAAACCGAATCCGATGTCCAAATAACCCCATCACGTCAGGTTTTTTTTCTAACCTCAAAAAATAGACTAAAAATGATAAAACTCAACAACATCAAAACAAAAACCCAAACAAACCCCATAACCCCAAAACTCCATAACCCCCAAACCCCAAAACCCCATAACCCAATAACCCCATAACCCCATAACCCAGTGAGAAAGAGACTTATGAGCGTTCAAACCGCGAAATTCAGTATGTTTGAAACAGCTATGCTCTTTAAGCCTATAAATCATAAAACTTCAAACCCCATAACCAAATAATCGAATAACCCTGTGACCCTCTGAGGTCGGGGTATTTCTCGCTACAAAACCTACATTCTGCCGAACCCAAGGAACAACGACATGGACGTAGCAGGCTTCTGTTTCCTTTGGGGTGCTTTATTCACGTGAGGTCCCCTTGTTTGTGATAACGCACTTGTTTTTCTTCGAACGATCTACGAAGTGAACGCCGCTTACGATTCGCCCTGTTTATTCCTACATCTCGTTTCAAATTCCAACAATAGTCCGCCATCATATTTACACCCCATGTTCCTTGATAGCGCTTCTCCATATCTTTCATGTCTTGATGACATCTCTCTCCCTGCTCCTCACTGAAGTCACCGAGTTTGTCTGGAAAGAAATCGACATGTGAGTCTAAAAAATGCAACTTGATACTCATATTACACCCTAAAATCTGATAGTTTTTAATCATATCACTCACCAATTTTTCATAATCCTGACTTTTATTATTTCCTAGGAAGTTCTGAGAAACCTTGCGGAAACTAGTCCATACAGCTTCCTCTGCATCCGTCATGTGGGCTGTGAAACTGGCATCGTTGAAGAGAGTCCGAATCTGCGGACTATCAAAAATTCCTGCCTCTAGCTTGGCATCACTGAGTTTGGGCATTTTCTGCGCTATATATTTGAAACAGTTTCCAGTTTTATCCAAGGCCCTCACGAATTGTTTCATTAAGCCAAGTTTCAGATGCAGTGGAGGAATTAAAATTTTCGATTCATCTACAAGAGGCGGTTTAATGACGTTTGAGGATCCAGGCTGCAGTGACTTTCGTTTTGGCCATTCCTTCTTTTTGTAATGATTTGCTCGATCCCTACTGTCAAAAAGGCATAAGAAGCAGGGGTATTTAATATTTCCGCTCTGCATCCCTAGAACAATTCCAATAATTTTAAGGTCGCCACAAATCCTCCACTGATGCTCCGAATATTTTATTTTTTCTAGAACGATTTTAACGTTTTCGTAAGACTCTTTGAGGACTGTGGAGTGAGCTATTGGTATAGGAGCCAGGAAGTTTGTGTTGTGAAGCAATATCGCCTTCAGACTACGAATAGAGGAGTCTATGAAGAGCCGTCACTCTTCTGGTTTATAGACACCAGCTTTCAAACTATTCATTAGTCCGGCGATATTGTTGCAGTATACTAATTCCTGTGATTTATCCTGGGTGAAAAATGGTCGCAACTCCTCTGTTCCTATAAACTGAAATCTTTGTACCTTTTTCCAGGAGATTCTTCTGTTTCAACCTTGAAGCCAGAAGTTCATGAGCTTCTTTTGACAATCCTAACTCTCTTCCTAAGTCACTCAATTCTTCTTGTGTAAATTTTTGAGGCATCTCGTTTCTCTTTTCCTGCTCTTCATCGCTTGCACTTGATTCCTCCGATTCTTCTCCACTAATCTCCATATCTATGTCTCCTTTATCTTCTATTTCTACGGCACTATTGTCGGCCTCACCACAATTCGTTGGAATCAAGACAGCTGGAACCACTTTACGTGTATAGATATACTTGATTTTAGATCTATTTTTCGTATTGAATCCATGAGTGACGATCATGCAAAAAAACAATCCTCTCTTGATTCTGGCATGCTCCATACGACAGGTGCTGAGTATTTTAAATTCGAAAGGTCCTTCTTCTTGTAACATGTTGTTAACATGTTATAGCAGTTCGCATAGATGGTATGTGGCACCCAGTTTCTATCCTGATTTAATATATCAGATGCGAAACAATAGTTGTATGCATCACAGACGACATCAGTGATTTTTTTCCGGATATTTGATGGTACATACATACCACAAACATAACAGAATTGGTCCGGTTTCTTCTGCTCGTCATGTTCATGTTGACTAGAGGTTCTGTTGTAGGTATGTGAGAATTAATTTCACACACTATTTTCGATTTAGAGTTTATTCAATGTATATACGATTTTACATCCGTCAACACTATTTGTATGATGAGGTCTCGGCCTCTAGTTCGTAAGGTCTCGACCTTTATTTCGTAATAAAAGATATCTCGTAATATAACGCTTGAAGACTCGGCTTCTAAACGTTAACGCTACGACGGACGAATTCTTACTGAGCCTTACGACGCTGTTCGGATCTAGAAGGTTCCCGTGTAAGGGAGGTTACTATTGCACGGATGTTTCCGATTGGTTTTCGGAATCGCATCGGCGGATTCGTCGGTGCTCGCATACATCAAACGCGGCGTTTTGCTTTGTCAAAGCGGCGAGACAAAAAATGTGAGCGCGATCTTGTCTCGATTATCTCGCTCGGCGAGGCTTTGTAGTGGGCCCACTGTTTTTACGTCGCAACAGGTTCTGTCGGTTGTGTTACGTCTTGTAGCTTCATACTTTGTAGAGGCCAAAGTACCCACCTTTACAAAGCTGCGGTTGCATGATGACGACGCCTGCGGGCCCGCTTTCTCACCCAGACCAGCCGTCGATACTGGGGATCCGACTCCCTGCATCGTAAATTTTTTTCGTGTGTTTGCCATGACGGCATGAACGCCGTTATCCAGGGTCTCTGCCGGATCACGGATCAACTCCGTTGCCCACCGTCAATCACGTGGAGGTGCCCTGGACGCAAACACACGAAAAAAAATCATTCTCGGAAAAACATCTCGATTAAATACGACACTCTAATGCGTGTGAAAGCGTATAAGTCTCTTTCTCACTGGGTCATGGGGTTATGGGGTTATGGGGTTTGGGGGTTATGGGGTTGTGGGGTTATGGAATTAGGGGGTTAAAGAGCATAGCTGTTTCAAACATACTGAATTTCGCGGTTTGAACGCTCATAAGTCTCTTTCTCACTGGGCTTGGGGGTTATGGGGTTTGTTTGGGTTTTTGTTTTGATGTTGTTGAGTTTTATCATTTTAGCCTATTTTTTGAGGTTAGAAAAAAACCTGACGTGATGGGGTTATTTGGACATCGGATTCGGTTTCAGCATGGTCGATTACATATAGTAAGGTAGGTCAGGTCCCAGGAAAAATATTTTCGATTTTTTTTGTGGAGCTGTGTATCATCGCTGTAATTACAGTGAAATGTTCGTCTATTTCTTCTCGCGTCGTATATTCTCTAATATAGTGATTCATTAATTTACCATTGTAATTTAACATATTTTCTAATTTATTTAAATGGATTATGGTAGTGTTTAGAACTTTTATTTGATTTTTTGCGACGTGTTTTAGTGTTTGTTGATTATTGTGTAATAGTTGAATTTGTTCATTTATTAGTTTTCTATCATTCGCGTCCATAAGTCAAATAACGTTTTAGTTATTGAGCTTACTCCATCTATCAGACCTCTGCGTCTGTCTGATGATGTTTTATACAGATTATTTATTAATTTTATTATTTTAGCTAGTGTATTGGAGTCATTATTGATAATGCTTTTTAAATTTTCGCACGTTCTTTTAATGTAATCTTCGGATTTTATGTTTTTACACATTTTGTTTGTTTGTTGCACATATTTATTTATTTGCCAGGTTTTGTCATTTAATTCAGTTATATCTACTTTAATTACTAATTTCCAAATCTTCTTAATTTGATGTAGATATCCGATTTTCTCGTAGTAGATTCCTGGGTTGTGCTTAAATTCTTCAATTTCAAACGGAAGACGGGTCTTGCTTGGTAAGAACGGGGTTGATCCCTAGTGTTAGTGTTCTATAATAATATATATTAAGTATTATATTATGCACTCTGCGAGTGTCATACTTATTCGTTTCTTGCTAGTTTTATGAGTGTGGGATTGGTTTTAATTTTTCTCGACTAGCTTTGCTATACTTTATATTCTTTTGCGGGCTTCAGTCTTTGGCTGTCTCTTTAATTAGAAACAGTCGTTTTCATAAGTAACCAGTGATGTCTGATACGAGTTATCTCGTCTCGTCGGAGGGGTTGACCGGCGATAGGTGTGATATTGATGAAAATGTGCCTTGTGCGCGAGACGTCTTATGTGACCCGCCTCTGCCGCGCGACCGTTTTAAGCGGGCATGTATGCGCGTGTACGCGAGCGGCCCATTATCCTTGCGGATTATTGTGAACGTTAATACTGGTAAGCGAAGTGTGCACGAGGTGGTGCCCTACCCGAGGGATACCCTGCACTGGGTGTGGGACTTCCTAGACATTTTTCGAGCGCAGAAGGCCCAGGATTTTGTCGCCTTGCGGGGACGTCGTCGCTTTGAGCGACTCCTAAGGCTCGGCGGGGGCGGCTATCGTTTGCCGGTGGTGCCTCTTCCCCGGCTGGGGGAGAGGATGCCCCCCATCGGTCGTGATCGTGGTCGCTCACCTGGGTAAGTACTTTTTATATTTTAATATTCTATAAATAACTTTAATTTATTCACGTGCATGCGTATCGCTTTTCTTCCTCTTTTTATTGTATAATTAACATTGGAGTTTTTCTCTAGAATTGTATATGGTCCTGTCCATAGTGATTCTAGTTTCTTTGATCTTCCACGTCGTAGTGTTTCGTCATATACTAATACTTTGTCTCCTACTTTGAATTGTGTTTTCTTTGTGCTTTTGTCGTATTGTTTTTTAGCCTTAAATTTTTCTTCTTTTATGTGTTCTTTCGCGAGTTGATTGGTCGCTCTTAATCTTTCTTTTAATTCCTGCGCGTAATCGTCATAATTGTGCGTCGGTTTAGGCGGTTTTGTTAGCGCTGTCGGAATTTCGGCTTGATGTCCGTACACCAATTCGAAGGGTGTATATCCTGTAGCGGTATGCGGCGTTGTATTATAGGTAAACATCGCGAACGGTATCCACTCGTCCCAGTCTGTTTGATCTTCGTTTATGTAGTGTCCTAGATACTCGGCTAATGTGCGATGCGATCGTTCTAACGCGCCGTTGCTTTCCGGGTGATACGCGGTTGTTTGTATTTTGTTTATTTTTAATAGTTTACAAGTATTTTTAAATATTTCGCTCATGAAATTAGTTCCTTGATCCGTTAGAATTTTTTCCGGTATTCCGTGTTCAAGTATTATTTTTATAACAAATTCTTTACTGATTGTATTCGCTTCTTGATTCGGAATCGGTATTGCCTTGCTAAATTTAGTTGTTATCTTGGAGCGTTAGTAAATATTTATTTCCACTATTAGTAATCGTTAACGGTCCGACAATGTCTAACGCGCATTTTTCAAATGGTTTATTAGGCGTATCCGTAATGATTAACGGTACTTTATTTTTTCGCGATAATTTATTTTTTTGGCAAGATTCACATCTTGCAATATATCGTTTGACGTCTTTTGTCAAGCTTTTCCAATTGTGCTGAAGTCGGATTCTTCTTATTGTCCGTTCTATTCCTTGATGCCCTCCTACAGGTGCATCATGATATTCGGAGAGTATTTGCTTTTTCTCCTCTTCTGTATATGTTTTTGTTTGTTCGCTGCTTGCTTCGTCTTCTTCTTCTTCTTCTATTATTAGAACTTCATGGTTATTATTTTTATTTGAGGGTCCCGGTATCGCGTTGCGACTTAATGCGTCGGCGTTCGCGTTTGCTCGTCCGGCCTTATGTATAATTTCGTAGTCGTATTCCTCTAGTTTTAATCTCCATCGGATTAGTATTGATCCGGGGTCGTTTACGTTAAACAATCATATTAGCGGTTTGTGATCGGTCACAATTTTAAATTTTGTTCCATATACGTATGGTCTAAAATGTTTTACGGCCCATACAATTGCTAGTAATTCTTTTTCAGTGGTATTATAATTTTGCTCCGCCTTTGTTAATATTCTGCTGGCGTAAGCAATCGGTCGGTCGTTGCCTACCTTTCCTTGTGATAACACTGCTCCGATCGCATAGTCGGAGGCATCGGTGGTCACTATGAATTCTTGTGTGAAGTCAGGGTACTTTAACACTGGTGCAGTCATTAATTTTTCCTTAAGTAGTTCAAATGCTGCTTGCTGTTCTGTTGTCCATTCGAACTTCTCCGATTTTTTTGTTAATTTTGTTAACGGTTTAGCTATTTTTGAAAAGTTTTCAATAAATTTCCTGTAATATCCTGCAAGTTCTATGAAGGATTGGATATCCTTTACCTTTTTCGGCGTTGGAAATTCTTTTATTGCAGTTAACTTTGACGGGTCCGAAGATATTCCGTTCTCCGAGATTATGTGCCTTAGATAAATAACCTCTTTGCATAGAAATTCGCACTTATCTGGCTGTAATTTTAAATTATGTTCTCGAAGTCGTTGAAAAACTTTCTTAAGTCGCTGGTTATGGTCTTCCAGGCTTGCTCCATATATGACAATGTCATCTAAGTAAACTAGACATTTGATCCCTTGTAATCCAGTTAGTACTGAATTCATCAGTCGCTGGAATGTTGCGAGGACGTTCTTCAATCCGAACGGCATTCTATTAAATTCATAATGTCCGTAAGGCGTTGAGAATGCTGTTTTTTGTTTGCTCTGTTCGGCCATTGGTATCTGATGATATCCGGATGCTAAGTCTAGGGTGGAAAAATATTTGGCGTTTCCCAACTGGTCCAGTATATCCGTTATATTGGGTAGTGGGAATGAGCTTATTGTTAATTCGTTTAATTTTCGAAAGTCTACAACTACCCTAAGCTTTGGTGTTCCGGATGCGTCGGCCTTCTTAGGTACCACTAACAAGGGTGCATTCCATTGACTTGTGCTTGTTCTTATTATTTTATGTTTCAGCATGTCTTGAACTTGTCTATTTACTTCCGTCTTATGTTTTTCTGGCAGACGATATGGTTTTATATTTACCGGCGCTGTGTCAGCACGAGTGGTTATCTCGTGTTCTACTGTTGCGGTGCAAGTCAGTGGTTCTTCCTCGAGATGAAATATGTCGCTATAGTCAGTGCATACCCTCATAATTGCTTGTTTTTCTTCGGCATTAAGATGCTGTGTGCGCAATAATTGTCAAATTTGCCTACTACATTTTGTTGGATGTTTTCGGAGGTGACTTTCTTGTACTATATATATTCCGTACATGTTATTTTCGTTTATTTTTTCCACGGTTACTAATGGTGTGCGTATTTCAACTGCTTCGTCTGTAGTAGGGGAAAGGGGGGGAATGCGGGCCACTTAAGGAAAAATGAAAATATTTTAAGAAGTATTGCAATTATTTATTCGACAATTTTTTTGTTGCTTTGTACAACTAAAAAGCAATCAAGTTACATAGCGTTCTTCTTCCTACCATTAACACAAATTATATTATATTAATTTGAAGAAAAAGTAGATTTGGCCCTTATTACCCACAGGTTGAGGTAATGAGATCCATCAAAAGGGGCAATGCGAGCCAAACTAACTAACAGTCTCTCTATACAAAATAAACTTTTGTTTAAACAAATAAACGCTAAAATTATAAAATAAAAACAAAATAAATAAAAAGTCTCTTCTTTTAACAAAATAATAAAATCAATTATTGAGAAAAATGAAAAATCACATTAATAAAAGTATCTAAACCTATTAATTGAATTGTTTGGTACAAAAATCACATATGTAGTTGTTTGGTTTGTCACAACCAGTGCATTCTTTGTGCGCCCATTTACCACAGGCACGACAGCGATACCATATTTCGTTGTTTTTGCCCTCTTCTAAGCAAATCATGCACTCAGTCTGGTCGGATGTTTTGGAAGGATCTGATGAATAAACTTCAGCTTCATCATATTCGCTCTCACGTTCATCGATCGAGGAATCTGAGGAATTACTGCTAAATAAGCTTTTCTTCACTTGGTTTCGTCTATTATTTGTCTTTTTTTTCTTATTTTCTTTGCCCTTTAGAATCTTCTCGTTGCGTTTTCTAACTTTCTCCTCAAAAATTACTTTTAACGGTGTTGCTGTAAGTATTTCTGAATGCTGCTTTTGTGGTCCTTTTCTACCCTTACCTATACCTTTATTCTTTTGTATTGAGGGCAGAGGTGATAGATTGTTTAGCAGAGAACTAAATGATTCCACATTTTCTTGATTTTCAGACCTGCTTATTAGATTCTCGTGGACGACAACATTAGAGCTTTCAGCATCAGCGTTCATGACCATGCTTGTAGTTGTAGGCGATGCGAAACTTGTAGATGGAATTGCTCCTTCGATATCCTGTCTTTCTACCACTTGATTGATAGGTATGGCCGATTCCTCAACAAGTGTTTCATCAAAATCTATAAAATCTTCATCGGTGAATTTTCCAGGATTCATTGGAAAAATCCCAGTCGCTTGAAATGCAGATATTCCTTTTTCGACTGAAATTACTCTAATATAGGCTTTGTTAAAAAGTCCCGCTATCTCATAAGGCGTTATTTTCTGAAGATTGTGTGACTTAATAAATAAATCGCATTCTTTGTGATAAGCTCCTTTAAGTGGTCCAAAGAATGTCACATCTAAGGGCTGCATTCTGTGGGAAGAATGTGGTGGTAACGATATTATTTTTTTTACAAAAATTATATGCTTCCAGAGTCGCGTGGCTGTTGTGGTTATCTAATATTAATAATACTGGTTTCTCCTGGGTTGGCTTAACAAAATCTTTGAAATGGTTCAGCCATTTAAGAAAAATTTGTTCAGTCGTCCATCCATTTGGTGTGCATTCGTAAACAGCTGCTAGAGGGCCGCCTTTCTCTAATTGAGGCGAATGACGCTTTCTTGGAAAAATAAAAAGAGGTGGAACATAAGTTCCAGCAGCACTCATAACGCATATGACCGTAATGTTCTTTCCTCGTTCCCATGAAGTAATTGATCCAACTCTTTTTTGACCCTTTGGAGCCAGCACCATGCTGGGGTCCTGTACAGTTGTAATCGCTGTTTCGTCAACATTGAATATCTCATGACATCCAAATTTGAATTTAGTCATCACCATATCAAGGTTAGCAAAAAATCGATCTACTTCATTCTTATTGAACCCAGTAATTTTGTTTATACTAGTTGCTTCAGGTTTTCGGACGCTAATTTGCGGATTTCTTTTCAAAAATGTATTTATCCAATTACGCCCTGCTATTTCTTTTTCGCGATTGAAAGTGTGTGGTATTCCTAGGCTCTCAGCACATGTGTAAGCTATCTTTCGTAATTGTTGGCTAGTTAAACCATGAAACATGTTGCTCATTGTAAGCAAATGATCTACAAGAATGCTTTCTTGTTCTTTACTGAACACCGCGTGTCTACCTAATCTTGGTGATTCAAAGGTCTGTCGTTCTCCAGCTTTTTTCAATTTCCTTTGCAAAGTACTGTATGGAATATTAGTTTTTTTGGCTACCTTATGTATTGATTGACCTTGTTGAACTAGGTCAGCAGCTGCCTTTAGACTTTCAGCTGTCCAACTAGCCTTCTCTGTTGTTCTTTTACGTGTTCTCGGCATCTTAAACAATAAAAAATACTTCTATGATACCAGGGGTAATAGGAGCCACCTGTGGGTAATGAGGGCCAAGTGGCCCTCCGTTAATTTCTTTAGGTTATAAAAATCAGAAAAATTTGCAAATAAACAGAAAATCAAATATTATTATCATAAAATACATTAACGACATAACATTATGAAACCTAAATAATGTGCAAAAGACAGTGGCTGAATACTTACTTTTTCGATGAAAAAATACGAAAAATAACAACAGAAGACGTGATTTACAACGTGCGCTCGCTGTAGCCTACGTGCACGGACTGGTGCGACGAACCATTGTTTGTTGGAACGGCGGCAGGGAGGGGTTTCCTCTCCGCCGAATCTCAACTGTTTATGACTGTTAGATATACCTAAACAACGCTGACTCTTATTGCCAACAGGCTCCCATTACCCTCCGCTCCCCTATTAATTACGCTGACGGGGCAAAGATTATATTATTGTATTACTTACTATTGTATTACCAAAAGTAATATATTATTGTTGAGACTTGAAAAGGTCCGTAAAATAATGGAAACGTGTCGGGTAAGTATTATTAACTGAACACTTCATTTTATAGCAAAAAAGTCTTTGTGTACCTTGTGTAGTCTTTTCAAGTCTCAACAATTATTTTTTATTCTTATTAATATTTTTGATATATTATATTGTTATACACTATTGTTTCTTTAAAATTATTAAAAATTATACTCTTATATAATTATATTACTAAGTTATTAAATTTATAGTATTATATTATTATATTATTATTATTATTATTATATTATTATATTATTATATTATTATATTATTATATTATTATATTATTATATTATTATATTATTATATTATTATTATATTATTATATTATTATATTATTATATTATTATGTTATCATTATTATATTATTATATTATCATTATTATATTATTAAGATTAAAAATAATATTTTCTAAATACTTATATTTAATAATATTGATCAAAAGAACTAGTGTATTTTATGACTGTAAATAAAAAGAAAAGACGAAAAATTTAGAGAAACAAAAAATATTTATCGACCAGTTGCAACAAGAAATTCGGAAACTTTATTGACAGTCATAAAACGACAAAGCAAAATTCTACTATTTATTTTAATTGTCGGAAATCTTATAATTGTGTAATGGCCATTTCTATCATGTTCGCCTTAATCTCTTATTTAGCAAAACTCGTTAAAATTAAACCTAGATTTATTGCTTATTGTTTTCTACTAACTGTTGTGCCGCGCCAGGCATGGTTTGTGGGGTGCCGCCGGGAGAAATAAGTAAAAGCCTCGGGGTCGTCAGACAATTATATTTTTATTTTTTTTAAATCATTTATTTTTTATCTTTTAATGTGCTCTAAATACATTGCTTAGTACTTCAATATAAATCTCGGGTTTCTTTCCTCAGCCTTTTCCTTTAGACTTAAGTATTAATAAATTTCTTCAACAGTCAACGCGTTAAAAAGCGATTGGTCCTCGCACTCTCTATTAATTGGTTTGTAATTAACGACTGTCCGCCGCGCGGTGGATGGTTTTTAACTTCTCGTTTTTGACGAAATTTAGGAGGGGATCGCCTAGAAACATGACCATATAAGGTCATGATGAACTTTTGTGACGGTCAAATCTTGGTGCAAACGAAGGCGTTTAGCGAGTGTGCGAGCGGGATAACAAGCGAGTACATGCGGGTATAAGCGGCGAGCTGTACGTGTGAGAGGGATGGGAATACGTATACGTTAGGAACGATGCATTCTCGCATCGTTACAACATTATCTTGGAATTCTGCCCCGATTGAAAAAAAGGAAAAAAGTTTTATTTTCTTACAATGAGAATAAAATTATAATTATATATCTTTTATATTATACTAGAGAATAATTATATATTTTATCTCTTATTTTATTGTTAGTATGTCATTAAAAATAGGGATTAGCTGGACAATAATTTATGTGCAAGTATTATATGTGCCTGTTTATTTTAGTCTTAATCATCACAATATTATAGACTTAATGTTCTAGCTATAAATATAGCATACATAACTAATTAGTTGTATTAGAAAAAAAATTAAGAATATTTAATACTTAATATGGTAAATTAATATTATGGGATTTACTATAATTACACTAGGCTAAATTTTAATATACCTACCATGCTCATACTCAATTGGCCTTGATCTGAGCTGTTAATTTCGTTAATAAGTAATTAACAACTTTAAGAATTAATTTAAATGAAAGTTGTAATAAGTAGAATACAATATATTGAGATCTTGCCTCGATGTGTTATAAAAAATTATTTTATTTTATTTTACCTGACTTTGTTATAAAAATATTAATTATATATACCCTATTCTATTATATCATATTAAGCAATAACTATTTACTTTTTCTCTTATTGTAGTATATTATGCTAGCGAAAAATGGGAACCAACTGTATAATAATTTAAGTGGTAACATTATATGTACCTGTTTATTTTTATTTTAATCAGTACAATGTTATAGATTTAATTTATTTTAATTTTAATCAGTACATTGTTATTTAATTTTCTAGCTATAAGCGTAACATATAAAACAAGTCATCTTGTAATAGCGAAAGATAAAGTAAGAGCACTTAGTACTTAATTTAATTTAATTAGCAAGATAAACTAAAAGCGCTAAAAACTAATTAATGCTATTAAACGTACTATAATATAATTACACTAGGCTAATTTTTACTATATCTAATTGCTCATATTCAATTATTTAATAGATTTATAACGTTAACGTTTATAAATTTTTATTTTTATTAATATTAGTTTAGCGGTTCCGATTGGAGTTTTTGTACCATTTAAACATTTAACTGTACGTAGATGTAAATTTGTATTACATTATTAAGTATGTATCTACAGAGATGTACAGGCATGATGGTGCCACCATTTTATTCTGAATAAAAAAAAATATTCTAATCCAAGAAGCTAGATCAAGATTATGTATCTTTAACAAATAATATAATAATTTTAGATAATGTAAATGTAAATAAATTTTTGTGGATAAATAAGTTTTAAACAATAAAAATATTGATTTTAAAATACTTCAAATATTTATATTAAGGTGACCTCAATGTATGCGTTTTACATAATTTATAGACAATCTATCCGATAGATTCTAAGCCTGATTTAAATTTTTTCTATTTAAATATATACAGAATCCCATTTCAATTTTTTCATCGAAATATCTTATAAGAGCAAAGTTTTAGAAAAAAATATTTCAGACGGAAGTTATATGTGATTTCAAGGAAGATAATATCTTGATTTTAGCTTGAATTACGTAGCTTGAATAGCCTTTTTCAAAACTGCCTCAAGATTAACTTATTTTTTTTAATGGAATTATCTTAATTTTATGTAAATAGATTCCTTATAATATTTTTCATAAAAAGTTATAATAGCTATAAATAAAATAATTAAATTAAAAATTGAATGGTTTATGAGATATTTTATATCTTAATCTTTGATATATTTTGATATAAAATATAAAATATTTCATATTATCTTTCGTTTTTTATATCTGTGAAAAATGCATTGTAATTTATGACTATAACAATTAAAAAGAGTCTGATAGTACGATTGGTTAAATTTAATTTATTTTTTCATCAATGAAAGAATATATTTCGAAATTGAAAAAGTTACAATTAGAATTCGATAAATTATTCGATGTGTTGTGGTCTCGGCGTATGGTTACAAAATTTTGTGGTAATCACGCTGGCTAACACTGAGACTAATTATCGACATCGGCGAGCCCTCTTTATACATCCTATCGAGGTGTGGAGTAATTCGTCGATATTTACATTTTGTAATTCGCGTTCTACTTATTTCACAATCTGCTGACAATAGTGTTCTTCATTTTACGTATAGATTGCATTTTACATATTAAAATTCGCTGACGCTCTATATTTCATTATGTATATCATATACGATTTCGCTGTACATTCCAATCATATTCTACATATAGTTATGGTGATATAACCATATATATAGTTGCGATGGACCATAACAGATATATCTAGAACGCATATTTCAAGGCTACATGCTTATATTAAAAATATAGTAAGATTTCTTAATTACTTATACTTATAAAAAGGATACATCATTAACATTTAAGCCCATCATAATTAAAAATTCCTATCCTGGCAAATTTTTGAGTTATTTTTTTAATCATTCAAAACATGTTTTCTCGTTTAAAACGTTGAAATTATCTTAAAAATCTATGCAACAAATTATTTATAAAAGATATATACAACGCATATTTTGAGGATATTCTTAATAAAAATATTCGGATTTTTTATTTCTTATAAAAAAAAGAATCGCGGACATGTACAGATAAAAATATTCGGATTGTTCATTTCTTATAAAAATAAAGAATCACGGTCATGTACAATTCTTTAATAATAATAAAATTGTAGAATTAAATTTATTTCTTCAATTATCATCAATCAAAATGTATATTTCCAAGTTTAATGATTTTTAAAATCTATATGTTACAAATTATTCATAATTTATATATTGTAGTCGGAGAAAACATTAATACATTGAATGTCGAGCTGGCCTCTATTGGCCGATACTGTACATTTCAATCTAATGTCGATCACTTTTGTCTCGAGTCGATTACTATTATTATCTTGCGATATATCGAAAAATATTGTTGTTTGATCTTTCTTATGCGAGCATTTACTTGTCGTGCGATTATTTCGATCGAATCTATTGAAATATTGATTTCCAAGGCGAGTGATAACACAGGCCCACAAAAAAAAAAGTACCCTGTGCTGGCGATCTGACTAGGCTAGTCTTATGTATTTTGGCCCGCTGAATTCGAATCTGACGTCAGAATTGCTCCATCACATCACAGTTTTTTTTAAATCTCAAAAATAGACGAAAATTTCGTAAAAATCGACATTCTAGGGTAATAAGACTGCGCTTCTTAAAGAAAAAGTTATCAAAATCATATTTTAATGTATTTTCAGACATTATAAATCCAAATCCGACCTAGAATATAAACGTTGTGCTCAATTTTTTTTGTGCTCATTTTTTATTTTTTTTATTTTTTCGGGTTGTAACACTTAAAATTTACTGCAAACAGATTCTATTTATCAAGATGCGAAGATATTAAGATAGGTTTTTACCTCCAGATAGCACAATCTTTTTTTCATGTACCTCTAGCGCTTTAAAGACATGAAAAGAGGTTTGTGACCTATATAAAGAAATTTCTGCATCTTATACGAACTCAACAGCTAGAAGCTGTAAGTTTCGAAAAAATTTTTCTCAAAATTTGGACTTGGAGAATATAAGATTAATTCTTTCCAATATAAGATTTATGAATGAACTAAAATCAAATATGGAATACGGAAGATTGCTACTTTTTCATGACAAATGTTAATGGAATCGATGGTATGATTGGTGTGACAAATCGGATTTGGATTTATAATGCCAGAAAATACATGGAAATATGATTTCGGTAACTTTTCCCTCAAGAAGCGCAGTCTTACTACCCTAGAATGTCGATTTTTACGAAATTTTCGTCTTTCTCTTTTGAGATTTAAAAAAAACTGTGACGTGATGGAGCAATTCTGACGTCAGATTCGAATTCAGCGGGCCAAAATACATAAGACTAGCCTAGTCAGATCGCCAGCACAGGGTACTTTTTTTTTGTGGGCCTGTGTAATTGATGATATAAATAAATTTGTTCAGACAAAAGCTAAATTCTCGTTATCAAATGTCGCGTCTCAAACCCGTGTAAATCGCGATACTAATCTCTCTTGTAAATTTATATCAAACTCTTGTGAATCTACCCTGTTAACTTCAAGAATCATTAATCATTGTCGTATCTCTCAAGAATATTCTCGTTTCAGTTAAACTAATATCAGTTGTTCTCTCGATATTCGATACTCGGCGAGCGATCTATTAGCTGTTGATCTAAACCGTGTCGCCATAGTTTTTTTGTGTTTACCTCAATCGCGCTGACACACACACGCACTCACACTCGCTCATATCGAATATCTTAACGCTGTATATATCTTGAACTTCTGAACTTCTTGAGCTTCTTGAACTTCTTAAGTCAGTTTTCGTTGGACCGCTCGAGAATAAAGATCTCCGTTATCAGTATTACTCTTCTTAGTCGAATCACCTTCTCTACGCGTTCGAAAAGTCGATGTCGACCAGCTCCTCATACGATCCACTCATACCTCCTATCATCCCTCAACAAAATTTAATAATAATACATTTAATGAGAATTTGTCGTTGCCGGGACTTGAATAAGCCTTGTACCGAGGAGAATTTCCAATCCGTCTAACATCGATTTTTTCGAAGGATCGCGCGTTATTAGATATCTTTTTCCACTCGCTCGCGGCCGAATTCGCTGCGATACTATGCACTCGTTATTCTTATAATATTATTTTCTTTGTATTTTTAATACTTGTTATTCTTATTAATTATCGCTCTTTTTTATTTATTGCATTCTGACATTCTCGACTTGATCCTGCTCCGCTCGTACGAATGATCCACCTCCTATTCGAGCGAGTGAAATGCCTAATAGGCGATTTTATTCGCAATGTCAAATATAAAAAAAATCAATCCAATAATTATATATAATTGGTTCAATCAAATATTATACATCAATCAAATATTATATTAATCAATCTAATATTATAAAAAAATAAATATAATATTAGAATATTTTTTATAATATTTATTTTACATAATTATTATAAATAGTAATTAAATAATATAAAGACTTGAAATTTGATAAAGAACAAATTCTGATATTTGTAATTATAATATTTATAATTATTATAAGAATTTATATTCTTCGTTAAATTTTGTTTTTATATTATTAATTTATTTTATTAATAATATAAAAACTTGAAATTTAATAAAGAAGCTAGCCGGAATCATGTCTTGCATTGCTTTCTCTTTCGATTATGCAACGAATAAAGTTCCGAAAGCCGATCACCTCCGATTTTAATGAAATTTTGTGAAAAGCTTCCTTTCGACTTGCACAACATCGAAGTACCTCCCATTTTTCTTTTCACAACCCGATTTCTTCCGCGTTTCAAAGGACAAGTACGCGCGTTTCACGTGTATGACTCTTTCGACTGTGCATCTAACCACCGAAGAATACTATTTCTGCAGCTCTGGTATGTGTGTGAAACACTGATGTCCGATTTCACCAACCGCGTTTAACTTTAATCTTAGTTTAACTTACTCTTTGTCTTTTTCTAAAGGAACAGTTAAAAGGAGACAAAGAGGTAAGATTAAAGTTAAACGCGGTTGGTGAAATCGAGCATGAAAGTGTCAATTAAAAGTGTCACACGATACTGCAAATGAATTCAAGAAATGCGAAACATAAAGAATAACTATCGACATGCGAATGCTGTTCTCAGCTTGTAGTGAGCTTCAATTATCATATCACTGCGGCATACGCAGCCACTCGGATGCTCATGAAACATATAATCTTCGCTTGGCTTTTATTTCGATCAAGTCGATTTTATCCTTGCCATTCATGTTCTTGTCATTAAGCACATTAGTTGAGTAATAACATGTGGCGACCAATGTCTCCCACTCCACCTCTGTTATACATATATACATACATACAGGGTGTTAGAAAAGTCCCGGAACGGTCGAATATTTCATAAACTATGCACTTTAGAAAGAAATATTTCAGACAAAAGTTGTATGGCTTGAAGGGGGCCATAAGATGGTGTCATTGATTTGACCTCGAAAAATCGTTTGAAGGTCACGTGAATGTCACCTTCAATTTTTTAAACGGAACTACCTACTTTTTATTGAATATTCTTGTAGCTTATCTCGAGAGCTTTCCAAAACACTATAATTAAGTCAGTTTTCATTAAGTACTTTTCGAGTTATGAAGCTTGAAATCATTTCTTAATTTTACATAAACCGTAAAATATCTTGTAAAATATTCATTTTTCGTTTAGCTTACCTTAATACTTTTATGCACAAAATAATGAGAGGAATCAATTGGTGTAAAGAAAACACATAATTGTTTCGAAAGAAAAAATGTAATTTGCAATTAACAATTACATTTTTTTTTTCAAAACAATTATGTGTTTTCTTTACACCAATTGATTCCTCTTATTATTTTGTACATAAAAGTATTAAGGTAAGATAATCGAAAAATGAATATTTTACAAGATATTTTACGGTTTATGTAAAATTAAGAAATTATTTCAAGCCTCATAACTCGGAAAGTACTTAATGAAAATTAACTTAATTATAGCGTTTTGGAAAGCTCTCGAGATGAGCTACAAGAATATTCAATAAAAAGTAGGTGGTTCTATTTAAAAAATTGAAGGTGACCTTCACGTGACCTTTAAACAACTTTTCAAGGTTAAACCAATGACACCATCTTATGGCCCCCTTCAAGCCATACAACTTTTGTCTGAAATATTTCTTTCTAAAGTGCATAGTTTATGAAATATTCGACCGTTCCGGGACTTTTCTAACACCCTGTATACACACATGTACATTTATGTAAAAGAGGAGAATTTCTTCATTACACAAAATCTGAATTAAACTCTAGTGTTTTAATAGTATCAAGACAGCGAGAACAATCAAAAAACTGTAGAAGATTATGTGTACTACAAAACATGTAAAGGGCTTTTTGCACAAAATACAATTCGTATTCATTTCTCAAAGTGTAATAAAAAAGGAGCTCTTTCTTCAGGTCGATGTGTAAGTAGATACATTCATCCTTGTGCTAATAATACATTGCGTCAATGTGTCTTTCCAATTTTAAGAGATGATGATATCTCAAGATGCAGAGTTAGGAAATAACGCGTTACTTGTAACGCCGTTATCATTGTAGTTACTTTTTTTTGGTAACGGACTGATAACGGTTACATTTTTTTTCTGTAACTATAACGATAACGTAGTTACATTTTTTTTAGTAACGATAACGAATTTAACAATTATTTTTATCGTTACTTTTCATATTTTGAAAATATTTATGACATCGTATTTCCGTTATATTCAATTTTTAGTTATCGACCGACATTCATATAATGAATTTGGATAATACTTCGGATGAAATTTATTGCTCTGAGAGCGATTAATGACATCATTGGTCAATCACAGTTATTCTATTCTTTTGAGGAATGGATGTGATTGGCCAGCTTTTAAGTTTGATGTAATATCGCGCGACAGCATAGAAAGATTGTAAATTTAGCCGTATTTATAAATTTAATAGAAATTAAAATTTAAAATTAAAAATTTTTTTTATTTACATGTGAAGTTACATGTTAAGCGCTTTAAAATCTATATCTCTTTAAATTTTTTATTTTTTAATTTTTTGTAAATTTAAAATAAAAAATTTATTGCTTTTATTAATATTTTAATAAAAAAATTACCAAAGTAAATTTTTCATTTAGTTTTATCTTGTTTTAGCATTAAAAGTAACGGGAAAATTAATGAATCGTTACTCTTGAAGTAACAGTTCGAGGAAAATTGAGTAGAACTGTTTCTGTATTACTTAGCCCATTTGTAATCCAATATATTGAAACTATTCTTAAATTTCAAAAACATGTTGGAGTAAGTTCTGATTATAAGTATATATTCAGTGTACCTCATATCAACAGTTTAACAGGTCTATCCAGACAAGTCAGGTTAATATGTTCTGGATAGCTCAGTGGTCTAGAGCAGTTGTCCGGAAAGCGAAAGACTCGGGTTCGATTCCCGATCCAGCCACTTGCACCTCACATATTTTTTTAATCTGCGAATATTGTTTTCTAGCAATTATTCGTTGGGCTGAAAAATGTGTGAATGCTCTCCCCACAGGATATGCGTCGATGCCGTTACCACGGATGGATTCTGTCGCGCGTTGATCAAATGGGTATATAGACACGTCCGACCTCCTCCCACATACATCCCCATCTTTTCTGGTACATCTCTATCTTATCTAGTCTGAGCTATCCAGACCTCATATTAACAGTTTTCTAAAAAACACCTGAGAGCGTATCCTTTGATACGTCGTTTTGCTAATGAATGCGGTACACTCATTCCAAGTACATTACGCGATACTACGTTAAGAAAGCACATCGCAACATATACTTCCATGTTAAATATCGAAGAATATCAAATTGACCGTCTCACTAACTTTATGGGCCATCATAAGGACATTCATAAAAATATATAGAGAGTGCCTATAGCTGAAATGACTGATGTTTCACGATTGTTAATGACAGCCATTGGTATGATGATAACGATGATAACTCCTTCCAAAAGTCAGCCTCTTTATCCCTACAAGGAAATAATTGAAATTATCTTATTCGTTAAAAAAAAAGATTCCTACTATCCAAAAAGGAGGAAGAGCAATAATTTTAAAAATGCGAACACAAATCGCGGCATAGACAGTCAGTCAGTCCAATTCCGATTTTCTAATTTTTTACATACCGTTCACATAGTTTGAATTTTTACAATCGTTTGTGGATGGCTTGAGCGACGGGATTAGTCGTGTGTTTAAAAATATGGGTCTTAAGGTTGTTTATAATGTACCTAAGAAACTTGATGCATTAATTAAACGTGGGAAAGATAGATTGCCTATTAACAGCAGGACGGAAGTTGTTTATAAATTGGATTGTAAAAATTGTAATACATCATATATTGGCCAAACGAAGAGACATTTACGTACTCGTGTTAAAGAGCATTTTAATAATATCAAAGTGCACGCAAGTAATCTTTCGGTCATCAGTAAACATAAATTGGAATTTAACCATGACTTCGATTGGTCAATGCCAGTTATTTTACATAATGAAAAACATGTGAGAAAGAGAGAAATTGCTGAAATGTTCTTTATTAAAAAGTTTGACAACACTATTAACTTACAAAAGGACACTGAGAATCTAAACAATATTTATGATAAATTAATAAAGGTCGTTTAGTCTTTCTCAGTTAGTTGGATGGAGAGGTTGACACGATGAAATCTTGACACAGTGATTTCCCTTTCTCTCACAATATATAATAGCTAACTAAGGCTCTGTATATATATGAATTTTTCGCTTATTTTTATTATCAATTTAATGTATGTCAATTACTTCTTATAATACTGTATAAATATTTTAGTTCACTTGATAAGGACCAAAACCTTGGTCAAAACGTCGTGATATATTACCAACAATTTTGCCAGTGTGGTCGATCTAATTACATCTTTTATTTATACAATCAGTTGCACAATTTAATAAGTTTATTCACAGTCAATAAATTAATTCGTGGAGTGGAAGTGCGTAGAGTGCAAAACACTGAGTGGCCTGGAACTTGTGAATAAACTTGAAATAGTTATTAATAAACAGCAGACTCATCAGTAAATCAAACCGAGGAACAGTTTCCCCAGCTGTGAAATCGGTCAACTGCAGCCAGAGTTTTAAGCTCCATTCCGGCGCATCTGATCCACAACAATTTCAACGTTCCCTATAAGTAGTAAGTCCAGTATAATCTTTCTCTTATTTTCTTGTTTTATTTGTTGCCTATCATTTGGAAAACGATCCTTAGTTGCAATAAATAATTAATATATATGGTACATAAAAGTATTTAACCCTTTCGTACCTCCTGCTTTCCGAAAAGAGATGTTTTATATGAAGGCAGTTTTATAGGTTTTTGAAAGTACAAATTCTAAATTTACCATCAAAATTTAAATTCAAAATGGCAGATTCAAGATGGCGACTGTGAAAAGCTTAAATATCAATATATTTAAAATATGAGCTTAGATTTTATTTTTTAAAATATATATTATGTTTTTTCCTGAATATACACACACATGTTCGATTCATAGCGTATTTATACAGCGTTATTATACACTTTTTTTGCAAGCGGCGCATCTGCCGCGAGACTTGGATGCCTGTCGCACGCGTCGTCTTTGATTACACATATAAAATATTATAATATTTATCATAACAAAGTTATAATCACATTTAAATAAAACTTTAAGTTTATAATTAGCGCATAAATTCTATGATTTTTCGATTACGGTTAAGCTTCATTCTCTAAAAGTTTGATTTTTCGCAAAGTTTGGATAATTATATTTTATTGTAAACATTACATTTCAAAGTGCGCGATTTTTTTACATGTAGCTTGAACCTTCTTCTTTAAAACAAGCCAAGGTAAAAGTCGATAGGATTATTTGTTTAAAAGTTATGATTTTTTTCGTAGGTGGGACATATATGTCTCGGAGGTACGAAAGGGTTAAAAGAGATCATTAACTATTAATATTTGACAACCAAATTTTAATACTAAAATAATCTATTAATCATCTCAGTTACATCCCCTTTTTCCAGTCCCCCCCTTTTCCTTGTCCTTTATCGCCGTGAATCTCCGAAAGGCGGTTCGCGATTAAGCTCTTTGTTTTCCTTTTATTATTTATTTCCTTTTTTTCATTTATTTGACTCCGTCTTACTTAAATACTATATAAATATAGCCTTTCAAAATCTTCAATATGATAATCAAGGAGAATAAATTTTAATTTAAATTAATTCTAACTCGAAAAAGAAGCAGAACGAAACGTAACATGGAATAGAAAACAGAAATAGTCAAGCTATATAATATCCATAATAAAACCTAAGTATCGTTTCCGAATGATAATAATAATAATAATAATAATTATTATTATTATTATTATTATTATTAATATTATTATTATTATTATAGTAATAGTATTAATGGCAACAAACATATCCCATTACCAATCGAAGTATTCTATTAGTGTCGCGACACGGTAAACGCCGCAGAGTATTGCGCTTCCGGAATCGTTAGAATCGGACTCTTAAATTGACTCAACAACCCGCTAACTCTCCTCTTCCAAGAGACAATAGTTTAAGGAACAATAATTTAAGTAATAATTTAAACAATAGTTTAGATCATTAACAACAACACACCTCTTTCTATATACTTTTCTCCTATCCGTGTACCCAATGACTCTTGTCACATCCACGGTTGCCACCTCTCCGGTTTTGGCCCGGAGTCTCCGGGCGAAAGAGAAAATCTCCGGATATCCAGTCGAGAAAGAAAATTTCCGGGCCGCGCTCTAAAATATTTAATTTTTTAAAATAATTTTTTCTTTTTGTTATAAAAATTCAAAATTAAGCAATAAATAACGGTAAATTTAGACATTCTATATTTAAATAACTGTGATGATGATTTAATCTGATATATCTGTGTAACTTTAGCATCAGCAATTTTTAAATTTTTATTTTTAAAATTGTATGCAAATATATTTGTTAAAACTTGGTTAGTTAATGTTTGAGAACTTGTTTCTCTGTGTTCCTTGTTAGTATAATAGTATATAATGTTTTTTTACTGTTTTTTTTCCTCGCATATTTAAATCAATTATCTCGAAATTTTGTAAAATACTTCTCAATTTTTTCTTTCTTGCAAACTTGCAAGACATGCGGTAAGCGCGGGCATTTTTAATACTCCTAGCAGCATTGTCGATCGTCAACTCTTGAAAACCGTCGATCGTCAACTATTGAAAACAAAAACGAATCATGCAGGCAGTAACCAATAACCAGTAACCGTAAGAGTAATTATTCGGCAATACGCAGTTACGCAGTACTAGTACTACATCTTTCACGTATTATTCTCGCTTTATCCCGATTTTTGGTTTTATAATTATTCGTATTTTTAATATTGGGAATTGTTTCCATTAAAATTGTAAACATATACAATTTTGAATAAATCTAAAATTATCTACTTCTTTAAGGTAAGAACAAGAAAATTTTGTATTAGTTATATCCGATTGCCATGCAAATTAATGTGCCATATTTCTTATACTTTTTTAAGGTACAATTTTGCGCTTGACACCGTATTAAAATGTTATTTATTTTTTAAACAGATTAAATTGGTTCACAAAATTAACAATAAGATGAATTCTCCTGAATCAAAAAAGAAAAAAACTGAGAAGTTTTTTACAAAATTTCAAGATAATTGGCTTAATCGGAAAGAATACAAAAATTGGCTAAGTAAAATTGATACATATACTGCTAAATGTACATTGTGTTCCACAAAGTTACACAGTTCGTAAAATACGATGGAGAAAAAGCTGTAACAAAACATTGTACTAGCAAAGAACATGGAAAAGCAAATTCTCAAATATTAACCAATCAAATTTTAACAAATATATTTCCATCTACATCAAATTTTAAAAATGAAAATTTAAAAATAGCTGCGGCTGTAGTCGCACAAATATATCATGGATTAAGCCATCATCATAGTTATTTAAGTATAGAATGCGGAATAAAATTAAACAATGAAATTTTTAAGGACTCTGCTATATGTTCAAAAATTTCTTGTGGAAGAACGAAAGTGCAATCTATTGTGGAAAATGTACTTTGCCCTAAATCTATTGAAATGGTATTAGAAGAAATGCGAAATTTGCCTTTTTCTATTTCGATTGATGCAAGTAATAAAGGAAAAATTGGGCCTATTAACCCAAATGAGAGATGTTTCACTTCACATGTGAAAATCGGAAGCCGTGTACATTAACGATGAACAACTGTAGCGTTTGGAGATGTTCTCCTTTAAGTTTTATATTCCCCTTGCGTTATGTACTTTTATTGTAATTTCTCTGCGAATTTTTGACGAAATGTTTTTCCTGATACTAACTTTGCGCTGAAGATGACTTAAAAATAAGTCGAAACGTCCGCACATATTTTTAAATATCTTTTTATTATATCTGTTTTTTAAATTGTGATTATGAATTATTAATATATTTTGCATCAATTCATGGATAATATTGTTATTGGTCTTTAGCTCCCTACGCCTATTTAATCACACTAATTTGAATTTATTGAGAGCTTTATTACTTCTTGTTAATAAAGGAAATAAAAAATTTTTTCCGCTTGCCGTTCGTTATTTCCACAAGGAAAAGGGACTGCAACATAAAATCATAGATTTTTATGAAGATGCTGATGAAACCTCTGAAGCAATAACAAAAAGAATAAAATTATCCATTGAAAAAAATGATTTAGATATAAAAAATGTAGTGGCATATGGAGCCGATAATGCTTCTGTGAACTATGGAAAAAATAATTCTGTATATCAAAATTTAAAGTCAAGCGTAAATAATAATTTAATTAAAGGAAATTGCCATTGTCATATTTTGCATAATGCAGCTCGGCATGCAATAAAAGCTTTATCATATGATGTAGAAAATTTAGTTACAAAAGTTTATGCAGAATTTAGCAATAGTGCTAAAAAAGTAGAAGAATTAAAATTATGTTTTGATTTTGTAGAAATGGAATATGAAAAAGTAATAAGATATTCTCAAATAAAATGGTTATCATTATTTCAAGCTGTTGAATGACTATTTTCTTTCTGGCCTGCGATAAAAGTGTATTTTAAAGAATTAGGTAAAGAGCATTGTCATAAAGTAGTTTGGGATTTTGTTAATGAAGATGAACATGAAATTGAGTACAACTTGAAATATGTTTCATATCCAGAATTATATTTATATTTCGTTCATCATTACATGAATTTAATGACAAAATCATTGCTGTTAACGGAAAAAAATAATTTAACATGCATTGAATTAGATGAAATAATGAGATCTCTAAAACAAAAATTAGAAACGAGAATAAAAGATAAGTTTTTTGGATCTACTGTACATTCTGCACTAAAATATATAATAAAAAAAGATGAATTTATTAATGAAGCTATAGAAGTTTACAAAAGAACATTAAATTACCTTGAAAAGTGGTACGATTATGATAAATGTATTTATAAAAAAATGGAAATTTTCAATTTAAAAAGTAATAATTTTAATTATGAAAATGTTCTAGACGTAGCAACTTCCTTTAATATAATTATTAACGAAGACAAATTATATGATGAAATACATGTTGTAAAAAATCTATTATCTTCTAAAAACAACAACATCGATACATTAAATGAAAAATGGAAAAAAATTTTTGTCAGCGATGAAGATGATAATTTAAGTGAATTATTGAAAATAGTGCAATGTATTTTATCGATACCGGTAAATAATAATTACGTAGAAGGAATTTTTTCTATAATGAATAATGTATGGAGTGATGAACGAAATCGCTTAAAAGTAGAATCGGTAAAAGCGGAAATTTGTACAAAAATGAACTATAAAATGAATTGCGGAGAATTCTACAGATATATAACGAAACCTGAACAAGTAGAATTATTAAAATGTGCAATAAGTAATAAAAAGTACAACTTTAAAGTGAAGAAATAAGCGTAAAAATATGTTGCAGTTCCAATAATATTATTTCTTTTCAATTTTTATAATAATAAAATTAGAGTAAACATTTTAAACAATGATTTTGTAAGCCGTGTAATGTAGAAAATAAATTTTAAGAGATTAAGAAATGTACGTGGAAATGCAATAGGTTTTTTTTTGCTTTACCTCCGGGCGAACCGAAAGTCTGAGGTGGCAACCGGGGTCACATCCCGCCAATTTTTCAATTTTTCGTCCTTATAAAATAGCTGTTTTGAAAAGCGCGCTAGTGGCGCACCGAACTCCAAGACTGTAGAGACACCATATACCTATAAAGTATATATTGGCCGCATTCAGCGGACTCAACCGCTAAGTAGCAATCGAACATGATTGGTTTCTACTTTCAGGTCCGACCAATCAGCGTCGAATTACATCGGAAAATCTAGTAATGTTGCCCAACTGTTGAGTCTGCTGAATGCGGCCATTGCTGATACTCTATAAGAACAATGAATGGGGAGTGAAACCAAGAAAGAGAGTAAAAAATATTTCCCTCTTTCTCATCCTGGAAACATTTGTCGTTATGCGATTGGCGTGTGTTTAAGGGCTCTCAGGGCTCTCACACACAAAATTGCATAGCTGCATATGCATAGCATAAAGGCTCTTGCACAATGCTAGGCAATAGCGATAGGAACAGGAGAATAGCGATATAATAGAAATAGTGATAAAAATTATCGCCACCCGTGCACAATGGCGCGATAGGAATAAAAGCCAACCAATCAGAAGTCGTGTAATTTGCCCTTCCATGTTTCTGACATCAACAATATATAACCTATAATTGTCAAAGTATTAATTGGTGTGTCACATAACTTGGAAGGACAGGTTGAAGACACATTAATAGTCACAGTTATAGATTAGCGGTACAGTAAAATTCCTAAAAAAAAGTGTTTAAATTTATCTTTGAGTGTGTTTTGTATTTTTTAGCAAAATTTGGAGAAATATTTTATTTTCAGTAATATATTACTTAGTAAGTATTTTTGAAATATATTGATATAAGTATATACCTTGTCTTGTGCACATTTTAACGAATGTTTGTTTTAGATTAACTTACGCAATGGAAAATGAAGAAGAATTATTATTATTTATTTGTACAATGCAAGTAGCTGTGCTAGCATTGTATGCCACTTGGAAAGCCGAAAAGAGCAAGCGTCGGAGAAACCGCCGATGGTGGGTTCGTCCCATAAATAATAGACGAGCAGAGTATGGTGACTTCGCAACTCTATTTTCAGAGTTAAAAGAAGACCCGGATCTTTTCTTCCGATACACGAGAATGGATGTGCCCACATTTTATGAACTACTCCGACTAATTAGCCCGTACTTGCAAAAAAGGAGTTTAAGACGACCGATATGTCCAGAGCAGCGTCTTGCTATAACATTGAGGTAAATCATATTTATTTGAAATGATAGACTACTATTTATCTATTAATTACATTCTGAATAATCAATATAATCACCCTTGTACATTTAACTATACAAAAAATTTGGCAAAAAAGGACGATTGCCCATAAAATTAGAATAAATTTAAACAAAATTTAATATTTTTTAATTAATAAATAAATATATTATTAAAATATTAATTTTGTATAAATTATATATTAAAAATACATTTCCATTAATTTTTTAAACTACTTTTCCTTGATTACAAGTTGTCAAAACAATACATTTCCATAAACTTTTTTTTCAAAATATTTTTTCTTGGTTCAAGAGTCTTCTTTAATTCTGCAGTGACCAGCTTCCCAATAAGGACATCAGGATCGTCGTCCAATATCGGATTCTTCTTGGATAATATCTGCGTTGCCATCGTACTTAGAGTAGTGTTAATTTGAGAAAATGCATTTTCTATCGGCTCGATCTTTCGTTTCTTTGATTTTTGATTATTTATAAAACAAGTAGACGGAGGACTCAATACATCAGAATCTGAATCTGATGGCATCGATTGCTGAAAGCTGGAAGTAGTCGATCGGTGCGAGGGAGAAGCAATTGTTCGCTGTGGTGATAAAGCAGCAATCGAATGATGTGACGGTGGAGGTGTTAATACCTGCAGGTAATTAAAAAATAGATTATTCACATTATTATAAGATAACTTTATCATTTAATTGTTTTATAATTAAGAATTAAAAACAGAATCGCAATCCGAATCAAATTCTCTTAGTTTTTGTCAATAGCTAATATTTTTTACTTAAAAAATTTAGAATTATAAATAATTTGTAATTAATTATTCTTGTATAATACAGGTTGCGTGTCAGAGATATGCGTCGGAGCGTTTATTAAATCGATTTGCTTAACCGCTGAATCTGATAGTTGTGGCTGGTGCTGCAACTGCAAAGGCGTCCATGGCTACAGTTAATTATATTTTATTATATATAAAGTACATTTTATTTCGTACATTTGTTATAATTGCAAGTATATATTATATTTACCCGGTCAAGTTGTAATACAGATATGTTGTTATTGGAATTCATAGAAATATTCTGAGAGAACGATGTCTGTGGTACAGTCATTTCCTATAACAAATAAAATAAATTTTCAAAACATGTTATTAAAATAGAATACATGATATTATTTAAGTTATTTCTCATACCTTCTCTACCCTGACATCTTCATCTTGATTTATTTCTTTATGCGTTTCGTGTATCATTGAAGTGGATGGCTGGGACAAATTCATATTCGTAATACTTCTGAAATAATAAAAAGTTAAACAAAATGTTTACATAATATCATACATATCCATAATAATTCTAAAAAAAAAGTAAATTACTTTCTATGGACCATGTGTGTTTTCCTAAAAAATTGAGGTTTTCAAAGAGAAACCACTTTGAGCGTGTAGGCTTCCACCGCTTCTGGTTTCTTGTTCACGCAGTATTCGTTCTTTGCTATAACATTGACGGAGGCGTGTCCATCGTGTTTGACAATCTTATACTAAAAACATAAATATACATTAGTATTTAATCACATGAAAGAAAATGCATGGATACTGATAGATTACATATACATGTTAAATAAATTTACCAAACAATTTATACTAAATAGATTATGAAATAAAGAACATTAATAAATGAATATTTAAAATAATTATCTTGCCTGTAATATTCAAAATGCCAGACATCTCTTTCCATGCATTTTCTTTTATGTTCATGTCCTTATATTCTCTATACGTTTTATCGTAGAGATAAGGACGAGATCGCACAAGATCAATTAAAATTCCATCACCGTGTTTATTATGACTATCATCCACAATATTATAACTTTCCCTCGATACATCATCGAATTGTTTTTCTTGAAACTTCCTCGTGTAATCAAAATGATCCATTTTCGATATTTTTTATCACAATAATGTGTCAGATCATACTCTGTTAAAATATAACCTAAAAATACAGTAGAAATATTCAAAACTGGAAACACGCAAAAATCTGTACGCTGATTGGTAGATTACAAGGCAATAGATACAGAATTCCAACTCGTCGGAAATTTTATCGCTGTTGCCTGTTCCGTGTATCATTCTGCATTAGCATATGGATTCCCTAGTGTTGGAATTCTCTGTTTCTATGTCGCTGTGCTATCGCTATCGCTATCGCCTATCGCTATCGCTATCGCCAGCATTGTGCAAGGGCCTTAAGACCATATGGACCAATGAGCATCGAGTATTATGCATAGACTTATATAATAGACTGGCCCCTACCGTAAGAGGCAGCGTTGAAAGATCTAAAGGACAGAGAGATGAATCCGGATATCTCTGTCCTTCTCTTTTGTCTCGTGGTCGGGACACTGTAGGAGTTGAGGGGAAAGCAATGTGCATGCTCGCTTCGTTTTCACTCATCCCGTCAGTGTCCCCACCACGAGACAAAAGAGAAGGACAGAGATACCCGGAATCATCTCTCTGTCCTTTAGATCTTTCAACGCTGCCTCTTACGATAGGGGCCAGTCTATTATATAAGTCTATGGTATTATGTTATGTAAGTCAATATGGCGATTTAATACTCGATGCTCATTGGTTCATATGGTCTTATGCTATGCATATGCAGCTATGCATTTACTGAAATCACGTGTAATAAATTAATTAACATTATGTTATCAATAATTAACATTATATTATATAATTAACATTAATATTATCATTAATGATTTTTTAATTAATTTTATTATTAACGCGACATGATAAATATTCATTATATTATATTAATACATGATGACATTATGTAGTACATAATTTCCGTTTTCATTCCGTTCCGTAAAATGTTTGCCATGGGGAACCCGGCCACGTAAAGGCGGAACGGAATCATTCTGATTGGTTAGCCATCATATAGTTACTTTTCCGTTACTATTCCGTTCCGCTATTTCTTTCTCCATCGGGACGCATCCTTAAAGGTGCCATTTCATACATCGCTCTATCGCTCGATTTTAGCGACATAATGACGTCACGTAGTCGCCAGCGACGGGATTCTGTAGTTGGATTTTTCCAACTACAAGCGACATTCACGAGCGATAATTTTGAAATTTTAAGACAAATGGATAATCAAAGAGTAAGTATATAATTTTGTAATATAATTACAAATTATATTACAAAATTATATACTTACTCTTTGTACCAATTATAATATTAAATATATATAATGTAATGATGCGTTTACGCACCATTACTAATTCGGTTTTGTATTAATAAATATATTTCTTACTTTACTCGCTTCGTCTAACTATCTCACCGCTATATGCCTGATACGCACTAACTATCCTGCTTGCAACAGTGTACGCTCGCTTGCTATTTCGCTCACACGCTCGCTCTCTCGCTTGCTCTCACCGCTTTGCGCATGCTACCTCGCTCACTCGCTCGCCCGACTATCTGCATCTCTCTCGCAGTCGTATCCCACCTGAGCGATCCGCCAGGTAGGGGAATTCCCCGGCCAAGTATAAAAGCCGGCACGACCAGCGCATCGGGGTCAGATCCCGACCAGATCTCGCCCGGGCCGAGGTGTCTCTCGGCTCGACCGGGTGTCTCCGGTTATGGTCATGCCAGTCCTGGTCGAGGTGTTTCTCGACTCCCGCCGGGTGTCTCCGGCGTCCTGATACCAGTCCTGGTCGAGGTGTTTCTCGACTCCCGCCGGGTGTCTCCGGCGTCCTGATACCAGTCCTGATCGAGGTGTCTCTCGATCCACCGGGTGTCTCCGGTTTTCCTGTACCCGTCCGAGACAGTACGTCTCTTGATTCACCGGCTATCTCCGGTTTCCCGTACCTGTCTGAGTCATGGTACTACCTGACTCCACGGGGTGTCTCCGGCATAACCGAGCCGTCCTGACACCGAACCCCGTCGGCAGTACATTTCCTCTAGGCTCCGTGTTTCTGTGTCCGTCCCGAGTACCCGTAAGACTTTCGCGTCCCCGTATAGGTAAGCTCCGTGTTTCGTGCCGTCCAGAACCCGCGATAGACCGCCTGTATCCGTTATCCGTGCATCCGCTAGACGTCGCCTGCACGCGCCGGACTTGTCGCTTATTATCATTATTATTAATTCGCTTATCCGTAGTATATAGTTTGCACACACTCACCGCTCACAATTACATTGATATTCACACACACACACACACACACACACATACACAACAACATTGTAAATACTCATGACACAATAAATATATATTAGTATCACCGCAATGATCGCACAAGTTTGTTTCCCCCCTTCTCCCGAATCCTGGCTAACCGACGAGCCGATCCGCGGCGTCGGGAAAGGTGACACGTTATAATAATAATAATATTTTATAATGTAATTTTATACAAATAAAAATGTAAATATAAATCTGCTGATATATAAGATTATGTTAAAAATCTTTTGTGTAATGGCAAGAGAACATTAAAATAAACGAAATATTTTTATTTATAGAATGTCATGTGAAACTATTTGTAATGAGGATGAAGTACCGACGCATACATGTCTAGAAGGCTATTCCAATTTTATTACGGATGAAAATTTGTATTTTTATCCTGTATTAGGTAGAATGTTTGTATTTATAAATTTTATATTAGTTAATTACAAAAATAATCTGTTTTATAATGTTTTTAGATGATGGAGTAACCCAAAAATTTTTTTTTGTATCGTCGTTTCTTTTTTTCTTCTAAATAATAAAGAACTGCCGCTACTGCTAATCTTTTCTTTATATTGTTCTGCTTTATATGATTTTCATTTATAATTTTTGTGCACTCAATCATCCAATTATAATATTTTCTTGCTTGTAACATTTTGTTTATATTTATTTTATACTGTGCGTGTCTCAACGAAACTTTTCTTTCTAAATCGCTGCTGGAGCCCTTTTCATGCTCAATAGCTAGTCGCTAGCGACAATCTAGTCACGTGACTTTTTTATCGCTCAAAACGAGCGATGAGCGACACATGAAAAGGTACCTTAAGGCTGTGTTCCGATTCCCCACCCGGGTGCCCCCGGGTATCATTTTATCCTTGTTGTTCACCGAATGTTAAACAAGGATAAAATGATACCCGGGGGCACCCGGGTGGGGAATCGGAACACAACCTAACATGGCGTCTAGTGTCTCCATGATGGAGACTAGAGGACTAAAAAAGAAAAGATAACGATGCAACAGCAAAATAGGAACCATATCAAGAAAATTATTTCTCTGTTAACTGAACAATTGACTGCATATGCTTTTAATTATCGAACTATTGTGAGGATAGAGGTAAGTAATGAAATTGCTTAATCTAATAATGCTAACATGATTAATATCAATTTTGTGAGCGCTTAGCGTAATAACAAGGTTAGAATTTAGGAAATTGATATTCATAAAATGTATAGTACGTTTTTCGTATGAGATTTATCAATTATTTAAGTGTTGATTTTCGTCAGAAAATTTTGAACATGTCGAGAATAATAAAAATAATGTAGCATAATCAATCATGAAAAATTAACGCATCATTCATTTAATAGTTGCTTATACGAAATCAATGAACGTATTCAATATTCTGAGTCCTCTTTTATCGATAAAAGTGCTTCTAAAAGTGGTTTGTAGCCAATCAGAAGGCTTATAAGTCACTTTTAGAGGCACTTTTATCAATAAAATAGGATTCAGAATATGGGCTATAGTATCTACTTTATAGACTCATTATTGTATTCAGTAATCTAACAGAATTCCTTTAATAAATTTTATGATTAATTCAGAGATGCATAATATAAAATTTTCAGGAGGATGACGATGAAGAATTTTTTTCTCATAGTATTGGGAAAGGGAGATGCCCCAACACTCATGACCGGATATATTGAAAATATATCAAATTATACCTACAGTTCCAACAACATTTCAGGATGTCTCTAGATGCTTTTGAGGAATTGCTACGTTCAATTGCTCCTCTAGTAAGTAATGATCCCTAAAAAAAACCTTTTAAAAAAAGGTAAAAAAAAAGCGTCGAGTTCATCTAAAAACCGTCTCACAAAAAATAGCTATCACAAAAAGTAGCTATCTTTATGTAAAAAATTAACTCTGAAAAATTTTCACAAAAAATAGTTATTTTTATAAAAAATACTGATATTAATTATAAAAAATTGCGTCAAGTTGGGGTGCAATTTCACTTTAAGTTTGTTAGTGTTATAAAATTTTATACATATGTGCTTTTATATAATGCGCTGCTGACAAATAGGTAGAAGTTCCGTTTAAAATCTATTACATTTTTGTCATAAAGAAGAATATTTTTGTTAGAGTTGAATCAATTTTTTAAAATAAAAGATTACGTCAAATGATTTTTAAATTTTCTAGAAAATTAAAATAAGATTAAAAAAACTTATTTAAAAATTAAAAATTCAAAAAAATGAAAGATTACGTCAATAATTTTTCAATCTTCTACAAAAATAAAATAATTTAATAATAATAAAATTAAAATAATTAAAAGAACAAATTTTTTTTAAAATTAAAAATGAAAAAAAATATAAATTAAAAAAATTTTAAATAAAAAAACGGCGCTACCTAGTAATTATTGAAATAATGTTAATAGGTAATTGTTCATTTATCATTTATTATTATTGCCAATCAAATTGGTAGCGCGCCGTTTTTTTATTTAAAATTTTTTTAATTTATATTTTTCTTCATTTTTAATTTTTAAAAAATGTTCTTTTAATTATTTTAATTTTATTATTATTAAATTATTTTATTTTTGTAGAAAATTGAAAAATTATTGACGTAATCTTTCATTCTTTTTGAATTTTTAATTTTTAAATAAGTTTTTTAAATCTTATTTTAATTTTCTAGAAAATTTAAAAATCATTTGACGTAATCTTTTATTTTAAAAAATTGATTCAACTCTAACAAAAATATTCTTCTTTATGACAAAAATGTAATAGATTTTAAACGGAACTTCTACCTATTTGTCAGCAGCGGATTATATAAAAGCACATATGTATAAAATTTTATAACACTAACAAACTTAAAGTGAAATTGCACCCCAACTTGACGCAATTTTTTATAATTAATATCAGTATTTTTTATAAAAAAAACTATTTTTTGTGAAAATTTTTCAGAGTTAATTTTTTACATAAAGATAGCTACTTTTTGTGATAGCTATTTTTTGTGAGACGGTTTTTAGATGAACTCGACGCTTTTTCTTTACCTTTTTTTAAAAGCTTTTTTTAGGGATATCACTTCTTTTTGTATAAAAAATTATGTATTTTAAATTTAATTTCTCATAATTATTATTTTTCATAATATTTATTAAACATTTTTAAATAAACCCACCACGACCCCCGTCATACTATAACAAAATGTGACGGTCTCGCTTGCTTACTATAGATATTTAAATATTATATGATCGTTTTTTACAGATATTTAAGTTTAACTTTTCTTTAAAAGGTATATTTTAAGAATATCACTTTTTATGTATTAAACATTACATATTTTATAAATTTTTTATGGATATTATTTTTTTATTGTACGTATTTATTATACATTTTTAAATAAACCCCCCCGTTATACTTTTCCAAAATGTGACGGTCTTTCTTGCCTACTACAGATATTTAAATTATTAATTTTATAATATTGGATATATTTGAAATTCAGCCATTACTAGGTCTATAAGAGAAAAAAAGAAGTTAAAAATTCGAAATAACTTAAATAGATGTATGTAATAAGTAAATAATAATAATATAATTACTATAAAAGTTTGATATAAGTTTGTAGCGTATCATAAAATCATAATAAATATTATTTTAAGACAGCATCAACATATATAGTCCATCCTCCCAAAACTTAAAATATAGTTTTACAAATATGATGTTACTCTTTTCCTTTAAAGCAACATCTAAACCTTATTCAATACAAGTAATCTATTCATACAAGTTATGGTTACGCAGAAAAAAATTATCAATGTACATAATTATATATAAGTATGTATATCTATGACTCTATAGTTCTATAGTATATAATTATATACATATATATACATATGTGTGTATGTGTGTGTGCGTGTAGAAATTTACATATTTGACTGCGCAACCATAATTATAGTTACATAGATATTTATTACATTTGCCTGCATAGACACAAATATAGTTACGCAGAAATATTCCCTACATGTATAATGATAATATATATATGTGTGTGTGTGTGTGTGTATGTGTGTAGAAATTTACATATTTGACTGCGCAACCATAATTATAGTTACATAGACATTTATTACATTTGCCTGCGTAGGCACAAATATAGTTACGCAGAAATATTCCCTACATGTATAATTATATATACATTATATATATATATATATATATATATATATAATGTATATATATATATATATAATGTATATATAATTATACATGTAGGGAATATTTCTGTGTAACTATATTTGTGTCTACGCAGGCAAATGTAATAAATGTCTATGTAACTATAATTATGGTTGCGCAGTCGAATATGTAAATTTCTACACACACACACACACACACACACACACACACATATATTATCATTATACATGTAGGGAATATTTCTGCGTAACTATATTTGTGTCTACGCAGGCAAATGTAATAAATGTCTATGTAACTATAATTATGGTTGCGCAGTCAAATATGTAAATTTCTCACACACACACACACACACACACACACACACACACACACACACACACACACACACACATATATATATATATATATATATATATTATAAATTACATAATAATTATATTCCACAAAATGATAATTGTCTATTCTCTTTATTAAGATTAATATTAATATATAATATGTTAAAATATATTATGTCTAAACAGAAAAATTTCACAATATTTACCTTTTGATTGATGAATATTACAAAATTCACAGTCCACTTGGTTGTCCTTAAGTGTCACAATAAATGTACGTGGCATCGCGACGCTACTGCGTCGCTTGATAATAACATTTAATATGTCACTTCTTTTCCTTGATACATTATTACGCACTACTTCTCTTCCTTGTTCTACACTATATTTTTATTTGTTTACTCTTATTATTTATTTCTTTTAATCTGTGTTTTTAAACAAGTAACCTGACTGCTTATTAACGTGTCACTTCTCTTCCTTGTTACACTATTCCGCACTATACTTTAATTATCTTTCATACGTACGTACACACATACATATACATATCACACGTATGTTGCGCACATGCACACATATGATTTTGTCTCTTAAAGCATTGTACATATCGAAGCAATAACGTATACGCAGCGGTGTGAACGCCGCTTGAGGGACAAACTCGCTTTGCGTGTGTGCGTGCGAACTTATGTACGTGAGTCTAACCTGAAGGAAAAGAAGGATCATTTCTCGGGATTGACTGCACCGATTTTATTCAAACAGGTCGCAATCGAAAGCTTGTACTCATATTATATCATAAAAGTGTCGTTAGATTTTTGATTACGGCTTTAGTTTATTAAATATCTTAACCGAAAGTTTACTTGACACGAAATTCCGGATTGTTTGATGACGACGTGGACGTTTCTTAATCGTATTTTCACGTTTTTAGAATTATATATCGCGATATTTCCACTTCTACAGCTCGTAGAGTAAAAATAAAGACACTTTTACTATATAATTCGAACATAAGCTATCGATTAAGCCTAATAAGAGCTCGATCCGTTCAGCGGTTATCGTAATATAATAATATGAAATAATCTGAACTGGTCTCAATTTCCCGTCTCGCGTAAAGAGACATGGCGCGCGTCTTGCTAGAGAGATGAACTCGACGCAAGACACTACCGTGTCTCTTGATGATAATCAACAGGGCTGTTCAGTGATAGATCCTCGAAAACAGTTACTTTCCATAATTTGGCTGTTAGGTACACCAGACTCATACAGGTATTTTTGCAATAAGGAACCATTAAAAAAATAAAAGTTGACTTATCTCTCTAAATGTTTAAATGAGTTTCTATAAGCTTGATTCTTGAATTGTTAGAAATCACCAAACATTACAAAAAAATTATACAAATACTTTATTATGTAGCTGTTTGTTACTATTTGATAACATTGTTATATTCTCCGAAATATGGATATTATATAAAATATCATTTTTTGTTTAGATTTAGGTTTGGAGATCGATCCCATATAGCAGACAAAGATTGCATACACATTGCAGCAATCTTTCACCGCAATATTGCAACGTTGCAAATTCACTGCAAAATGTTGCTGCATCATTGTTGTGGGATTGCAGCAACGTTAAAATGTCCGCTTTTAGGAATATTGCAATGTAAGATTGTAGCAATGTTACGGTGCAACGTATTTGTAATATTAAAACGCGTTTTGCTACAAATGCAGACACCGTTTTAAATTTAATAAATAAACTTTGAAAATATAAAAAAAGTTTAAAAAAGATAGGAAAAAATGCCTTTAAAAAAACATCTATGTGTTTTTTATTAGATGTTTCTTAAATATTTATATCTCAATAATATACATACAATTATTTTACATATATTCGACACCAGAATATTTTAATACGTGCAATAAATGAATTATTTCCTATTTATCCATTTAATTAAGAAAAATCTGTTTAATATTCTGAAACCGAATGAAGGATCCAGATTATTAAACAAATTGTTTGTTTAATAATCTAGATCCCTCATTAGGATTCAGAATATTAAGTAAACCAGGTCAGTTTATTAGAAATTAAACTGACAAGAAATATAATTATTACATTAATCCTTTGTAGACCTTATATCCATCTTAGATGAATTCGAAGACGAGTTAGTTAAATTGGGTGTCGCCGCGTAGCGGCAAGTAAAGAAACACATGTTATACATTTTCGCTATGTTAAAACGTTGCTGCAACATTACCAAAGTAATATTACAAAATAATGTCTCTGCATTATTTCTGCAACATTACACTGCAGTGAGCAATATTGTAACATTGCAGCAATGTTGATGCAAGCTTCTGTGCTGTATGGGATTTGATATGGCAAAATCTTTATTAGCAACGTCATTCGTTCGAGTTATTACTGCTTTATGCAGTATTGCACCACAAATAATATGTCGTTTCATCTTTTCATCGGTTGTCTTTTTCATCTCCTCGACAATTTTCTCGAGTTTCGTTCTTTTTCCTTTGTTTTGGGTTGAAGTCTCTGAGCTACGTTCTCTTCTATCTTCATCGTTAGTGAAGCCGTTGCTTTTATCAATCTCATCATCAAATATAGCTTTTTCGTTAACTGTGTCAAGCATGAGGGATGTAGACCCTCTTGTAGAAGAGGCTAATGCAATAGGTTCAATGTTTGGCTTGTGCCCAAATATCTCGTGAACAATGACGTATATAACTAGACAAAGCATTCATATACTTTGTAGGCGAGAAGAGTGAAACCGGACATTGACAGTTTAAGACAGAGAGAGAACGTTAAATGACCTCTATGCTTTCTTTTTCTATTCTATAGACCAGTGCTGGGATTTACTTGCAACTTTCGGCCGAATTTCTCAGTTTACGCCTACTGTTCCCCTCTTACCGCTCGCGCCGCTCGTAACTAAGGAGCGCTCAAGAACGTGCGCGTCACAAATGTAATGTGGCAATCTATCTATTTAAGTTCTCTTTATTGTAATTACGTTTAAAAACACAAATATTTTAAATTGTTACAGAACATATACGTAATTAATAATAGAATACTTATTTTTATTATTAATAAGCAATAAAGAGAACTTAGATAGATTGCCACATAACATTTGTGACGCGCACGTTCCTAAGCGCTCCTTAGTTACGAGCGTCCGGTGGCGCGGTCGCTAAGGCGCGAGCGGTAAGAGGGGAACAGTAGGCGTAAGCTAAGAAATCTGGTCCAAAGTTGCAAGTAAATCCCAACACTGCTATAGACTATCAAGCTGTCAAAAGCAATATAGCGCGATATGGCGCAAACACGCGAATCTGGACGCGAACATTTAGTTTTAAACAGTTTTAAACATATATGTTTAGTTTTAAACATATATGAGCACATAAAAAAATATATATACATATATAGAGAGAAAAATATTGCAAAGACCATAGAAAAAAGAAAAAAGTTCTTTAGTAAGCAAATTTAAGAAAATGTTATATATGAGGGATCATAATATTAATCAACAAGATATATGATACGATATACAAATTATATAAAATATTAAACGAAATAAATATAACGATATTTGTACTGTAATCATGTGTATACTGCGTAGTATAAAATAGTATTAATATCAATCACATATCAAAATAAATTGACATTTATATGATTCCACTTTTATTTATACTACCTTATATATAGCTCTTGTTTTAGGACGGGCATTTATTTCTTGTAAGAGAAAAGGAAAGCATAGATGCCGTTTAACATTCTCATTCTGTCTTAAACTACCAATTTCCGGCTTCACCTCCCTCTGAGAAAGCTTGGTCTAATTATATACGTCATTGCTCGTGAAATATCAAAGTAATCAAATCGATAAAAAGATGTCTCCACTTTGTTTTGACTTCATATTATTGATTTTTATGAGGTACCGTTTCTTTAAATTTTTAAATTTATTCTCACATTGTTTATGAGTGTATTTGTGGTCGCACGCATTCGACAGAGCGGAAATTTTTTTTCCATATTTCATTATGATATCTAGTATTTTCATTTGAAAGCTGTTTACATTATCTTTGTATGCAGCCATTAATGCTAAAATAGCATCATGCGACCAATTCGTTTTATCATTTACTTCTTCATTTTCAATCTGAACGTTTGGATTAGAGTAGATTCTTCACTTTGTACAGCAGATTGCATCTGATTACTGATATTTAAAGTATTCATTGAAGCAATGTTTATGTTTTTTCCTTTAATGGATGTAGTATTTGGTACTGTCCTCACAACAGGCTTTATATATATAAAAAGATTTATCTAAAATTAAATAAAAAAAGAGAAAAGAAATTATTATGTACACATTAAAATCGAATAAAGTATGCAAAGTGCAGAAAAATTGAAAAAAAATTAATGCGAAGAAATTCAGCGTAAACTGATTAATATGTTTTTTAATAAACAGTTTTTAAATTCTTGTTGTAAATAATTCGTTATGATAAATATTCGTTATAGATTGTAATTTAATTTGCAGATTATAGAAAAAATTGTTAAGAGAATCGATATAAATAATATTTTTGTTAGCCTTTAGTAATTGTCCTTGTGAACTAATCTATCATATTTTGAACGAGTGTTAAACCATCCTTGTTAAAAATTTTATTTCCTTTTTTATCCGTTAAAAACACAAATCGATCATTTTCAAACATTTTGACATTTATAATTTTCTGGCTAAACTTTTTTCACTTGTACAAGATACGTGTGTTATCTTTACTATACAGATTACCATACGACCACTATTATACTGTACTATACAAGCTGCTTGTTGCCTTTTGGGAACATGCGTAATGTACACGTCGAGTAAAATTTATCCATCTCGAGTAAGAATAGTTAACTCTCAAGTTGACTCGAATGCATTTCTGGGGGTCAATTATGTATCACATTATTTAGTGAAAATTACAAAAATGAGCAAATTTACTAGATATTGACTGATGAAATTATAAATATTCTAGTACATTTGCTCACTTTTGTAATTTTCACCAAGTTGTGTGATACACAATCAACCCCCTGGTCGCCGTTATAAGGTTTACTCGATGATTTCTGAACGTCTCGAATTAACTAGAATTAATTCGAGTAAGATTTATGAACGTAGGCCAGCAGCGCCGAGGCGCGGCGCTCCGTCAGCATATCCCACTCTCCGAGCTCCCTACTCTCGAGGATCCCCGCTCTCGACCGTTGAAGCGGCCGAGCCGCCGAAATCGAGGGACCTCAGAGCGGGCACAGATTCAGTCAGTCTGAACCGCGACATCGAACTAGCAAGTTCAAACAGGATTCTATCCCTAATATTAATTTCTAATTCTAACTAATTTAATTCGTGTCATTCTAGTTTAAGTATCGAAGTAAACGATATTTTGTATCTTTACTTAGAATATATCTTTTACATGTACTGAATCTTGTGTTTATTTTATCTAATAAATGCCTATCCTACGTGACGCGCGATAAATCATCCAGTGTTCCTTCCAACCTGGCACGTGTCGTTAGAATTTTGCTAATTAATAATTCGGCATATCCTGGATTTGAAATAGTGGCTCTGAGAGGAGAACCCGCTCGCCACTACATAAGATCTGGAATAGAGGCCTGTTGCTCAAATCAAAATCTGTGGTGTCCACTCCGAGAGGACAAACCGCTCGTGGACACAGCCAACGTGATCACTGGTAGTGAGGAGAAGCCGCACATCAGGAAATCGCTGAGGCAACGCAGCTTTTGATAATATTTATTAATCATTATAATGCCTAAAACACGCCGTGCCGGTCGGAAGAACCAGTTACGCCGTTTAATACGTCAGCGCTATCACGCCGTGCCAGTTAACCATGTCGACAATTCGCAACTCAATAATTATCCGGACGAGAAATACGAAGTGTTATCCTCCAAGAAAGCTAGTTTCAATTGTGAGACCCGGGTCGAGTCATTCGATCTCATATCAGTCGACGTTGAGGATAAGCAGTGTCGCCCCGTGGACATTCCCGAGAAGGATCCGCAAAGTGAGAAATCCCCTACCAAGAGTTCATAAGAAAATCAACATAGAATTAATCTACCACGCGAAACGAGCATTTCAAATATCCAAGTAAGTGAAATCTTCAAAATTCTTGTTTAAATCTGCCAGAGTGAGTTTCTTTTTTTTTGTACCCTAATCCTTTGTTTTCTGACCTCAGCACGAGTTTCGCTTTTATGACCCGGGTCATAAACGCGTTTCCTGCAAGTTTTCTCGATTTCCCAATGTCTTAGAATGTTCTTGAAATATTCTCAAATAATATTTTCGTTCTATTTGGTTATTTTTATAAATAATTATAAACAAGTGGCTATGATTTAAATACATTGGCTGCAAGTAGTCATGTAAATAGAAAAAAAACAAAATGTTTTTTTTTCATAAAAAACGGTTTTATTATAAAAAGAAAACAAAAAGCCGTTTTTTTTCAAAATTTTGTTTTTTTTCTAAATATTTAATATCTTTATATTTTAATTATTGCAAATTGATTTTTCATTATTTTTAACTTTTTAGATGATAGATCTGAATTAACCAATATTATTTTATTATTGTAGCTCGCATTTCAATTGGCTATGTAATGCTCAATTAGTATGTAATTATTATTTTTAATTAGGTAAATATTCCAAAAACAAATTAAAATTAAACTTTAATAAATTGTGTTTATTATAGATACAAAAATACAGTTCGTAATTTTAAAAAAAATGCACTTTAGTTAATATTTTAAATAATACTTTTTAATCGTCATTTTCATTCTCTGAATCCTCGAAATTCATTATAGAAGAATCTGAAATTTCATGTTCATCGGTTTCATCATCTAAACTAATTTCATTTGCTCTAGCTTCCGATACTGTTTCACAAATTTCAGACTCTTTGTTGCTGATGCTATCTTGAGGTTGAGGAGTAATAAATTGCTGTGATTGTGAACTTTGCAACTTTAAATTGTGTGCGATATAAACAATTTTTGCCGCCCTATCATTTGTTAATCTATTTCTCTTAGAAGTGTGTATTGCACTATATGTACTGAAGCTTCTTTCGCAGGCAGCTGAAGTGGCGGGTAATTTCAAAAATCGTACAGCTATTTTTGAAAGCTCTGTGCTTTTGCACAGATCATTCCACCATGCTATTGATGAAATTTGATCAACAGTTTGCCAAAGAAACTGTTGGCTGAAAAATTCTTCTTTGGCTTGGAAGTTGGCTAAATCGCAAAGGACTTTGTTTTCATTCAAATCTGGTATTTTTTTTGCTGAATCAAAAATCATCTGTATAGTTTCAGTCTAAAAATAAAAAAAAATCAGAATTAATATTTCCTATAAATATTGATAATAGTTTTTGATGAATTTGCAACTTGCAACATTTCACAAAAGAAAAATAAATTTTTTTGTGTTGTGTCTTGAGTAGTAAAAAATATACATAAATAATAATAATAATAAATGTATATAAAATGTACATAAATATTCTATTATTACAATTTTTTGTCTACCTACTTGTTCATTCGGTGTCAGATCACAACCATGTTTTTTCGGATCTAGAAGATTGCATATTTTATGAACGTCGCAAATAGCAAACTCCTCTCTCTTGGCAATTTTTGCTTTCGCTGTCATTTTTTCATTTTTAGACAAAGGACAGGAGAGAAGGTCTAAAGTTCTATACAAATGATTTTTAATATTTCGGAAGAATTCCGAATACTGAAGAAATTCTAGGTTGATCACTCTCTATGAACGTAATGGCTGTTGCTATTGGCTTGAGAAAATCAATAAAACATATTACTTTATTCCAAAAAGATTCATTAAGAGCATTTTTTTCAAAATAGGATGTTTCTTGTTAATAATATCTTGCAAGCTATCATCAATAGCTAATGATTGAATTGCATACTTATTTATTTGTACACTTTCTAAGCAAGAAACTATTGAACCCCATCTTGTCTCAACAGGTAGTTTCAAAGGAATTTTAATATCTTTCTGTTTTTCTTTAAATGTCGCCAAAACTACATGTGATTGTTTGATGCTTTTTATAATTGTTATAACTTCAACCAAAAATGTTTTTAACATTGGCAATTTTTTGAAATCACTGAATAATAAATTCAGTGAATGAGCAAAACATCCATACGTAAAAAGATTGGTGGTATTATTTTCTTGTTTTAAAATATTCCATGCAGCTTTCATGTTTATTGCGTTATCCGTAACAAGTCCAAAAACTTTCTGTGGGCTAATTTTTTCAATTACTAAATTTATTTCTCTGGCAATATATTCACCGGTATGTGATTCTTTTCCCGTTGTTACAATTTTATATAATAAAGGAAATGGTGTGGTAACGACAAAATTAATAATCGAATCGTTTCTGAGATTGCTCCAACCATCACATATTAGAGCAACTGATTCTGCAACCGCAATTTGTTTTTCCACTAAAGAATTAATTTTTTCATATTCTTTCAGTAAAAGAGATCCGGAAAGTTCATAACGGGCTGGTATTTCAAATGCAGGCCGTATGAATTTGAAAAACTTTGACCAATAAGTGTTTTCTACAATACTTAAAGAAGCACCACTAGCAAAAATGGCTCTAGCCAATAATTCTTTTGCTTGATTTTGATCAACTGGCTGCATGTTATCAACAAATGATAATATTTGTTTTTTACTAGTCATATTTGATGAAGTACTCGTATCTGAGATATAATCTGTGGAAACTTCTGAGGAAACACTATTACTGTTACTTTTTACATATTTTTGTTTCACACTGTTAGGACATATCACACATATTTTTACATGATTTTTCATACGTGAACCATTTTTTGCAAGTTCTTTACTACAAAAAGTACATTTAACTCGATATACTTTTCCAGTACTTTGAATATCTTTAAATAAACAACTAACTTCTACGGGCTTACGCCCCGAACCTTCACGCTTCGGCATACTGGAATATACTAAACAAAAATTGTTAACAAATCAGCAGAGTTACTAGTGAAACATAAGTGAAGCGTTTCACGATGCTCGCTTATTTTCCGAGATTCCGAGACACTCGAGAAAAAAAGCGGGTGCGAGCGAGATAATCTATTATCTAACAATAAGAGTACCGAAGTTTCTTATAATCGGTTTTCGGCTTCCTCTATCCATTCGCAATTCACGAATGTATATAAGCTTATTATTTCTTATAAAACAAAAATTTTTTTATTTTTTATTTCATCTTTTTGAAAACAATTTCAAGGGATTTATGAGATTGTTGCGGTTAAAATGATATCATGACAATTCATCATGATAATTCGAATAATTTTTAATTAGATATATAATAAAAACTTTAGTTATACATACATCTAATTTAAATTATCCGAATCATGTCGAGTTTAATGTAATTTGCCGTAAAAGTCTCATTAATCCATTAAAACTACTTAAAAAAAAAAAATTAATCAGAAATATAAGAATTTTAGTTTTTTTTATTATGTTAACAAAAAATTATAAAGAATGATATTATATTTTAAAAAATAATGAAAAAAAAACAAAAATTGTTTTTTTTTCAATGAAAAAAACGTTTTTTTTTCAACTGTTTTTTTTTTCTGTTAGAAAAAAAACGGTTTTTTTACATCACTAGCTGCAAGTTCTTCTAACTCAAACCGAACGTATCTATTATTATTACTAATATCAGCAATAACAATTGTTGATTTGATATTATTTAACCGTTATATAATTATTTATATAACGGTTTTCTTGTTTTTTCATTCCATATCAATCTGTTGAATTTAATGTTACATTCTTATTTAATTAAATTTTTCCTAATTGCTTCCGTTGCGTGCGATTTCGATCTTCTGATACTGTGTATACAAGGTGGACCATTTTAATACGTCCACGGGAATATCTCCTCAAGTAGGGGCGATAGCGGAAAATGCCTTAGACAGAAGTTGTATGGCTTGAAGGGGGCCATAAGATGGTGCCATTGGTTTGATCTTGAAAAGTCGTTTGAAGGTCACGTTCAATTTTTTTTAATGGAACCCCCTATTTTTTATTGCATATTCTTGTAGCTTATCTCGAAGGCTTTCCAAAACACTATAATTAAGTTAGTTTTCATTAAGTTAGTTTTCATTAAGTTTCCGAGTTATGAGGCTTGAAATCATTTCTTAATTTTGCATAAACCATAAAATATCTAGCAAAATACTCATTTTTCGATTATCTTACCTTAATACTTTTACAAAATAATGAGAAAAATCGATTTGTGTAAAGAAAACACATAGTTGTTTTTGAGAAAAAATATGTAATTGTTAATTGCAAATTACATATTTTTTCTCAAAAACAACTATGTGTTTTCTTTACACCAATCGATTCCTCTCATTATTTTGTATATAAAAGTATTAAGGTAAGATAATCGAAAAATGAATATCTTGCTAGACATTTTATGGTTTATGTAAAATTAAGAAATGATTTTAAGCCTCATAACTCGAAAAGTACTCAATAAAAAAATACTTTATTATAATATTTTGGAAAGCTCTTGAGATAAGCTACAAGAATATGCAATGAAAAGTAGGGAGTCCCATTTAAGAAATTGAAAGTGACCTTTACGTGACCTTCAAACGACTTTCCAAGGTCAAACCAATGACACTATCTTATGGCCCCCTTCAAGCCATACAACTTTTGTCTGAGGCATTTTCCGCTATCGCCCCTACCTGAGGAGATATTCCCATGGACGGATTAAAATAGCCCACCCTGTATAGTTTTTTTTCGTATGTTTGACGTGCTCCGAAGTAATGTATATTGACAATTTTTTTATGCGTGACTGTAATTTTTATAACATCTTTTGACATTAATAAGGATTCGAAATAGATCGAAACGCGGCGTTTGTCATAAATAAATATAAAATTAGTGCTAACTTTTCATACTAAATGTGTTTATAATTCTATCTCTCGTAAATTACATCTTACGTTCTTCGTCCAAGAAACCTTCCTTTATTGTTAATCGATTTTAATCTCACCGTTTTAATTGTATTTGTTTAACAATAATTGATAAATTAATTATTGATGTGTCCGCGATTCTTTCGTGATTTAGTCGTGCCACCCCCGGCACCGTGGGAAATCTTCGAAGTTGTTTAGGAGTATTGCCAGAGAACTTGCGGATTTTCACACATTGAAACCGATATTGCATGTTTTATTATTATCCGTTACCCGCGGAAGAACGCGCATTATACAAATACGTGATTAGGCACAGGTTAATAATCGGAGTAAGCATCGGAGTTACATGCTATCGTTGTGACCGCCGGCTCATTCGCACAAGCGACTATAACGAATGCAGAGATTGCGCCCAGCAGTATCACAGATATTGGTTTCATCCGGAGAAATATTCTCCTAACCGGGACAAGAATATAATAATTCCCGATTGACGCGTTCACTGAAGAATCCACCGACGAGGACACGGACATCGAAATCTAATCAGAACCGGTAACAAAAAATTTTCGTTTTGAATCATTCGATCAATCTCGTATATCGCGAACACCTTGGATCGCGCGTAGAGGGAGAATCGCATAAATTCGCGTAATCCGTAAAAAAGCGATCAAACGGCGTCCGAGCGTCTCCTTCCGTCCACGGAGCCACGACCAACCGGGACATAACAAATTTGGTGACAGCGGTGAGATACATAAAAGGGGTTCGCGAAATCCGTCAACATGCCGGAAACACGCGGCGGAGTGAAATCCGATAAGCTTCTTACCGAAGAAGAAATTGAATCCTATCATAATAAATTGAAAAACAGAGAAAAGATTGTAGCAGGAAACCGATATTCTAATGGAGCAGAAAAAGGAACTTAATGAAAAGATACGGGAATGCGACATCCGATAGAAACAAATGGAGCGCAAATTAGATGATCGCAAACAGGATGTCGCAGCCGGTGGAGTCGCGTCCATCCCCGAAGATATGCGTCAGGAGGTCGAGTTACTACGCCGCGAACTCGAGCGCCTGCGAAAGACAATTAGCTCTACCTCACTTCCGCTTACACTGCATGAAACCCAAGAATCTTATAATAATTCACCTTCCGAATCGCAACTTTCTAAGGTTTCATTCCGCGAAGCCACCGAATCAGTCCGGTTCCGGCGAGCCAAGGAAATTATACCGCCTTCATCCGAGCGCAATCTTACAAAGTTATTAATAAATAAGCAACGCGAACGCCCCTACTATGCCGTGGAAGATGAGCCTTGCGAAAACATCACGCAGCTAATAGATCTTTTAAATATAGATTTTGGTTTATCTAGAACGATCTAGTGCTCGTCAAAAATGCTTCCAGCGACCCGTAGGAGCTCGATCTTTCTTGTTGGAATTGCGCGTTATTTGGCGGACGACCTCTTCCTTTCGGTGTAAGTGCGGATAATGCCGTTGCCTCTTTTGTCCTCGTTTTATCGATCGATGATTTCGGCATTGGTTTGTCTTAATCTCGACCTATGGCACCAGCGTTGCGAAGCAGGGACGAGACTCACCCTACCCCTCACCGCTCAGATTGTAACCTCAAAGTAAGCGTTTTTCGGGGCGAAACCTTGAGTTTTCCAAGGTGTTAAACCGCTTTTCCATGCCCTTTTACGCCTGCGCCCTTCTGCACATAGGACTGCACCACACTAACAGCCCGTCTTACACTTTAGTACCTTCCACCCACCGATTTTCCAGTAAAAACGGGAGCGCGTCAAGACGCGTCTATCTCGCGCTAGCCACTCAGTGCAACTCCGAGTGACACCAATGTAAAGGTCTTCGTACGTATGAATAAAATTATCGTTCCTCCTAAATGCGAAAGGGCGCGAATTCTAGAAGAAAACCAAACCTTCACAATAGGTGGCCATAAAGGAATTACCAAGACGTACAATAGAATAAAAGGCCACTACTACTGGAATAACATGAAGGCCGACGTACACGCATATATACAGAACTGCCGAGCATGTCAACTAAAGAAACTCGTGCGCGTAAAAACTAAACAGCCGATGATTTTAACGTATACCCTAGACTCAACGTTCGACAAGATATCTATGGATATCATGGGTCCCCTACCCACCACCCAAGCCGACAACATATACATACTCACTATCCAAGACCTCCTTACGAAATTCTCATTACCGCTTCGACGCGCAAATGCAATAGACGTAGCAGACACGATCACTAACAAACTTATATGTATCTTCGGATCAGGTGGAAGTACATAAAATTGCATAGGTGCATAACCATAAGCATAAGGAAATTAATTGGTCCACAAATATATGCATAAGAAAATGAATCAATTAATTTTCTTATGCTTATGGTTATGCACTCCTGCAATTTTATGTGCTTCCACCTTAAGGCGATATTCACAGATCAAGGGACACACTTCTTGAACAGTCTTATGCGGGGTATCGCGCGTAAATTTAAAATCAAGCATTATAAAACTACAGCCTACAGACCTCAATCCAATAGCTCCGAAAAGCGTTCCCACCACGTGCTGTGGGAATACCTAAAGCAATTCGTAAACAAAGATAGCGAATGGAATAAAAACCTGAGACTAGCGACATTTTTGTACAACACAAGCATGCACGAAACCACACGGTATACCCCGCATGAACTAGTGTTTGGAAGAGTGACCTGCGCGCCGTCGAGCGATCCCGACATCTCAGGGTGACGTCCTATGGCGCGTATTGCGATACGCGCGTATCGGAATCTGTAACCAATCACAGATGTTTTACTTTTCAGTACGCAGGAGCTTGATTTTCTACTGTCTCATGAAGCGGATTATGCGATAGCAGATTCAGTGGATCGCCAATCACGGAATTATTCTGATAAAGATTACGTTGAAACAGTCTCGTGATTGGTGATTCACTGATTCCGCTTCCGCGTAATCCGCTTCATGGGACAATAGAAACCAAACTCCGACGTACTAAACATACGCACACAAGCATGCATGCATCTAAAAAGTGAAGTAATTACAAGTAAAGCAATTCCACATGTCATTTTTACTCTGTATACTTTACATATGTATATTTTATACATGTACATATGTATAAAAAAGCTGGAACAATATGTATATACCATACATATGTATGAGCGGATCGTACACCGATCCGCTCGAATAATGAATTGAACGGATCATCAGCGTATTAAAAACGGCGGATTGTCTGTCATTGGTCGGAGCTCGATACGCCCGATACGCGCGTATCGCAATACGCGCCATGGGACGTTACCCTCAGACGAGTGACACCCGATTGACCACGTCGCCAATTGGCCAATTCGAAACTCTCTGATTGATATCGTTGCTGGTTATCCTAGATCGATATAATTGACTGTGGTCAATTGCAACGCGGTCAAACGGGACGCTCCCATCTCAGACACTAACAAGAGTTATTCCGAATACCTCGCATCGCTATTTAATAGATTAAGAGACTCACAAATCATAGCAAGAATAATCTAATTAAGGCAAAGGAAAAATAATATTACGACCGTAAAATTAATGTTCATAAGTTTAAAGTAGGTGATAATATATACTTGTTAAAAGAACCATTACAAGAAAAACTAGCGAATTAGTACGTAGGCCTATATAAGATTATAGAGACTTTAAAAAACTATAATGTTAAGTTAGCCATAAGTAAGAACAAAATGCGAATAGTCCACGAGAATAAAATCAAGTTGTCGCCCCACTGTGTCCCCACCACTTTTCCCACCCTATCTTCCCCCACCCTAAATCCGATAGAAATATCAATGAGAATCGGACAGAGGATCAGTCAGAAGTTATCGAAACCTAGCAGAATGAAGACCTCCAAAATCATCGTTTTCACCTGGGCCCTAGCCATCACGACCACATGTGGCCTCATAGGCTACGACTGTGGAGGCCACAGCCTCAATTCAATCACATCGCTTTCCCTTCTGGATATTGGAAAATGCGACGTCGACGACATCGAACCAAACAAAGAAGAGATCTACGTGCAATTACTTCAATTGAGCGAATTTGATCATACCATGGCTATACAATGTAAAATCGAGATTGATCTACGGCAAATATGTACAGTTTATTTTACACACAGTCCAACACTTAATTCTAATTGCGGGTGTCGGTCGGAATGCTCGTCCGTCTGATCGCGTCGCATGCAGGCAACCGAATGCCACTCTATTCTTTTTGCTTACGTATTCTAACGAATCGGGCTATGATTGTTACAAACTGCCAAAGGTTTAGGCGGAAAGGATGAGCATCTTCCGTCTACGGAAAAGCTGGGTATGCGAGGCATATGTGTGAAAATCTTATTGCTTCAACACGTTCGGGTTCGCCCTTGTAGACTCGAGATTTACGTGCTATAATTTTATCCTTTTCCTTTATGGCTTTTCCTTTCGAACACACATGTGTGTACGCCACAGATCTCACAATCTATTACTACGGGATGCACTCTCACATATTAATAGTGTAAAATGGAAAACACGAGTACATTCGCGAAATATCCGCCAGAATGTGCCGAAAACTACACGAAAGTGGAAGTATATTCCTCGGAGGCAATGCTCTAATCACCGGAATTAAGATCAACACCATAACATCTCAGCATAACCTTCGCCGAGTCAGTCACCGTGGATGGCGCCTGTCAGGCTACTCAGTCCAGCGATCCGTACGGCACTTGGGACAACGTGGTACAGGTCTTCGTGAAGATCATAACCAGGAACCTGGAAATACTTATCAAATATTCTATCAACAGGGTCATACTTCCCTCCAGGGCCAAATGCCGCGCCACGGTCGGAGAATGCAATAATGCAGACGGGATGACAATCTATTGGACTACAATGTCCATGGACACTTGTCAATTCAGACGGTACGACGTCCTCTATCAAGAAAGGACGTACCGACTCACACCACGAAGCGCGCCAGAGGAATCACCCAAGTATATACTGTAACGACCAAGGAGACTACATTCGCTTTAACTCGCACAACGGAAAAAAACTTGTGCCGATATAAAATCATACAGACGGAACATCCCCAAGTTCTTCATCTTTGAAACTCAACCAGGAAGAACTTTCAAGGGCCGATCGAGGATATCAATCTTCAACTTCGACATCTTTTCCTACGTCAACTCGAAATTTATCTATGTGGAAAAGCATTTGAAGACTCAGTTAACTCAATTATACAGAGACATCATGGAGCAGAAATGTGTCCTGAAACGACAGATCCTTCAACACGTCCTCTCCCTTGCGAGCATCGTATCTGATGAGATAGCCTATAGAATAATGAAGACGCCAGGATACATTGCCATAATTACAGGAGAAGCCATGCACCTTATTAAATGCCCGTCGAATGTAAGATATGGCAGGTGGAAGACTGTTATAACGAACTTCCTATTACTCATCGAAACGGGTCCTTATTCTTGCTGCCTGGCTCATGAATACTTATCAAAGCTGGCACCGTCAGGGACTACAAGGAACTCCTATCATCGATGTACAAAATTGAAAACACTTAGTCTCATAGGCCGAGGTTAATAGAATCAATTGCCTCCGACGATTCAACCGCTGACCAAATCGAGATGGAAGTACGTCAGCCCATCGTCGCTCGCAACCAGCAGTATCTACACAGACGAAAATTCACTCGCCTGCGAGACCACATCATGTTCTCTATGGAAAATCTCAATGCTAACGATCGCAAAAGGAGTGATGGGACAAGAAATTCCATCAGGAAGTCTATCAATGAACCAGCTAGACGAAAAATCTCTGGACCGCATAGCGAAAAGTGCCGGCGCACGGATTTGTAACCCCTTCGGATCCGCCAACGCTGGAATACTTGTGATTTTTATGGTACCACGCTTCGTTAAATTGATCATCGATACAATTATTCACGGCTATGTACTTCACTCAATTTATGGGTAAAGTTTATACCTGCTGGGAGCTATATGGACATCGGTAACCAACCTGCTACTATATCTGGGAAACACCGACCAGGAACGGAGCAAACAGAGCAACTAGCCACAAATCCCTTGTCCCCCATTCAACGACAAAAGATCGGCACCTCAGAGCCTTCCCGATAGTAGAAGACAATCGATTCGCCCTCAGTGCCACCCCACAGTGGTGCGCGACAACAAAAAAATGAGAAAACTCTTAAACGACGAAGTTTGAATAAGTGTGGAAATTAAGTGCGTAGAATAAGAGAGCGTAGAATAGCCTTAGAAAATATAATATCTAGCATAAAAACGTGTGTACTAGTTTAAGAAATAGTATAGCATGGAAAATGTTGGAGAATTGTCCAACATTTTCTTTTAAGGGAGGGAGGTGTCACGTCCCGCCAATTTTTCAATTTTTCTTCCTTATAAAATAGCTGTTTTGAAAAGCGCGTTAGTGGCGCGACATGACCCCGAACTCCAACTAGCGCCAAGGCGCGGCACTCCGTCAGTGTATTCCACTCCACTCTCTGAGCTCCCTGCTCTCCACTCTCGACTGCCGAGCCGTCGAAATCGAGGGACTAGAGCCTCAGAGCGGGCACAGATTTAGTCAATCTGAGCCGCGACGTCGAACTAGCAAGTCCAAGCTGAACTCCATCCCTAATGCTAATTCAACTCTAATACTAATTTCTAATTCTAACTCAATTTCTAACACTAATTCTAAAATCTAACTCTAGTTTCAAATGTCATTCTAGTTTTAGTATCAAAGTAAACAATATTTTGTATCTTTACATAGAATATATCTTTTACATGTACTGAATCTTGTATTCATTTTATCTAATAAATTCCTACTCTACACAGCGCGCGATAAATCATCAGTGTTCCTTCCAATCTGGCACGTGTCGTTAGAATTTTGCTAATTAATAATTCGGCATATCCTGGATTTGAAATAGTGGCTTTGAGAGGACGACCCGCTCGCCACTACATAAGATCTGGAATAAAGGCCTGTCGCTCAATAAATCAGAATCTGTGGTGTCCGCTCCGAGACGAGCCGCTCGTGGACACAGCCAACGTGATCACTGATAGTGAGGACGAGCCGCACATCAGGAAATCGCTGAGGCAACGCAGCTTTTGATAATATTTATTAATCATTATAATGTCTAACACGCCGTGCCGATCGGAAGAACTAATTACGCCGTTTAACATTTCAGAACTATCGCGTCGTGCCAATTAACGAGTTTCGTTATTATGACTCGGATCATAAACGCTGCAAGTTTTCTTGGTTTCTCAATGTCTTAGAATGTTGTTGAAATATTCTCAAATAATATTTTCGTTCTATTTGGTTATTTTTATAAATAATTATAAACAAGTGGCTATGATTTAAATACATCGGCTCATGCAAGTTCTTCTAACTCAAACCGAACGTATCTATTATTATTATTAATATCAGCAATAACAATTGTTGATTTTATGTTGTTTAACAATAATTGAAAAATTAATTATTAATGTGTCCGCGATTGTTTTGTGATCTGGTCGTGCCACCCCCGACAGTGGATGAGTCTCTTTTTCGTGAGAGACCCTCGAAATCGCTCAAGGGTATTGCTAAAAAGCTTGCGGATTTTCGCACGTTGAAACCAGTATTGCATTGTGCATGTTTTGTTACTATCCGTTACCCGCGGAAGATTGTGCGTTATACAAATACGTGACTAAGCACAGGTAATCGCACATCAGCTGCGGAGCTTCCAATCCCCCAATTTTCTCTTGTGTCTTCCTCGGAGCAACCTCTCCCCCTTCTCCTTTATCCACTCTACCCTTCTACAGAACCTTCTTCGTTACCTACTTCTATACTCACAAAGATCTTCTCTAATCTCCGTTATCAAGGATGAGTCTCTTTCATCTCCACCTTCAATATCCGGAGAATTCCACCGAGAATTGGCTAATCTCGAAGTATTGCTCTATTAGTATCGCGACATGGTAAACGCCGCAGAGTATTGCGCTTTTGGAATCGTCGGAATCGAGCTCTTAAATTGACTCAACAACCCGCTATCTCTCCAAGAGATAATAGTTTAAAGAACAATAACTTAGCTAATAATTTAGACAATAGTTTAGAGATTAACAACGACACACCTCTCTCTACATACTTTTCTCCTATCTGTATACCCAATTACTCTCTTATCTCTTCTCCAAGGCATTTCCCTTCCTTTTCCTCTCCATCCACATCAGCTTCGGAGTTTCCGGTACTTGCTCCGACTCTTCAATTTTCCCATGTTTTTCATCGGAGCAACCTCTGCCCTCTTCTCCCTTATGGTGACCCATATGTGTGTTCAAGGCACGTGCTAGACTCATTATAATAACTATATCAGAATTTCGGATTTGAAGTGATGGCTCAGAGAGGACAAACCGCTCGCCGCTACAGAGAATCTGAGACAGAAAAATTATTTAAATTATTAATTTAGAGTTGTGGTGTTTGCTCTGAGAAGACGATCCGTTCGCAGACACAGTCAAGGTAATTCTTGATAGTGAGGACTTCCGCACATTGAGCTATTGCCAAGGCAACATAAATCTGAATATGATTTTTAATCTTCACAATGCTCAAGACACGCCGTGCTGGTAGGAAAACCAACTCCACCGTTTAATAGCGAGATATTATCGCACCGCGTCTACTGACTATATCGATATCGTGCAGCCGAATCATTATGATGAAAAATACGAATTGCTATTCTCTGGTAAAGTGATAAGTAGTGGTTTTGAAATTAAGTGACCAGCCCACATAGACGTCGAGGACAAGGACAAGCCCTACCGCCTGACAATTTCCACGAGAAGGATCCGCGAGGCGCGACGTCATCTAACGCAGCTGCATAATTAATTAGCAGAGGAAATAATCAACCACATGGCGGAGAATATTCCGGAAAATTCTAGAAAATATCAGGTAAGTGGAAAACTTGAAAATTCTTGTTCGAGAAATCCTGTGCCTATAATTTCACTTTTATTACCCCGACCTTTGTTTTATGACGCAACCCGAGTTTCACTTTTATTGCCCCAAGCAACGTTTCATCACGTTTTCACTGCATTCTAACGTTCTTAATAATTCTTAAATATTATTTTCTTCACTTATTTTAGTTATTCACTTTATTCAACTAAATAATTTTTATAAACAATTAATATAATGAATTATAAACAAATTTACATCTATTGCCAACTTTCACGAGATTATTCTACTGGATTATAAATTAAATCTAAAATTAATAATAATAATAAATTAATCAACGATAAAATTAATAATAATAAATTAACGATAAAATTAATAATAATAACAGAATTAATGTGTCCTCGTAAATTCTGCATATTGTTCATCCTCCTTTTGAGGAAGAGTTAACTCCAAAGACAAAATCTTTATTTTGTTGCAAGAAGTTTCCATGTTACTACGACTATTATTAAGGAAGTGTTATGCATATTCTGTCGCGATAAACTCCCTTGCGCTGAGCGACCGGCCCGGGAATACGTAATTAAACATACACTCTTGATAGGTAACGACCCTGTAGGTATCGTATGCGCTTACTGTTCTAACCGGTTGACCCGTCTTCAAGATATACGCGAGTGTCTAATTGTTGCGTACATAAGTTACCCCGATAATTCAGACGACCACGATCGTAACGACGACGGTATCATAGCTATCTCCATTGTGAATAGAGTCCTTCTACCGACGAGTTACCCGCTTTATTCGATGCTGTCTTGTAAAATTTTTGAATAAATTTATCATCGTACGGTAAAAATTTTTGTTAGCCCACGTGTATCGCGAGAACCTTCTAAATCGCAAGTATCTCCGAGGAGAATCACTCGATTCGTTTGATCCGCAAAAGCGATCGGGCCCCGATAAGGTCTGAGTACCGCGCGCTCCGCGGCCATGACCTACCGGGACGTAACACTGCACGCAAAAAGTTCTGACATGGCGAACGCAAAAACCTCATCTACTTTCTCTTCTATAGACACATCTTGCGATCGCGCTATTCATCAATTACTTCAGCACTTCTCCAATATCTGTACAACGCAATATAAACGTACTGTATTTTATAGAAACCGGGAAAACTTGAAAGGTCGTCCGAATGTGTTGCGATTGTTTCCGACTTCGCAAATTTAAAACAAATTTGAGTTTGTAGTATGCCATTGGATAAGTCTGGATTCTGGATAACAGATACACCTTCTGAAAACCGATACCCACGTCGTCCTATAATTTCCAACAAAACGATGTCCTTTATGAAGGACCAGTCACTAAAATTACCGACAATAATACTGACACAACACCAGTGATCTACAGTGAGTAACTCAAGAAATTACCTTCGCTCTTATGAAAAAAAAAGAAAAACCACTGTGTGGTTAAAAGTAGATTTCAATGGGGGTCTAACGCAGGTCCTCTCAGGGGGGTGAGGCGCGAGGGGGTTCTCCAGGGCAAGGGGGTATGACGTCACGCGGGACGGAGGGGATTTCGGAGGTGGCGCGCGTTGAATGTTTTATCGCAATGATAAGCAATATTATATTACATACGCGGTTGATAAACGATATAAACAGAATTGCATATACCGATGTCCGGTTTATAAACAATATAAACAGTAGCATTTCTTTGAAAGACAACGCGTGCGAGGAGAACGCGTGCGAGAGAGAGGGAACGATAGCGCGAGATGATCGCGTACGAGAGAGAGAAAAAAGGTAAAGACTTATAACTAGCGCAAAGGATGGAAATATGTGCAAAGAAATTACATCATGATTTAGTAAACTTGAAACTCTTTATTCTTCTTTTTATACATATTTTTCTTACGTACTATGTGGACTAAAAACTAAAGCTGCCAGCTCGCAATCGACGAGTTGATGCTTGTTGAAAGCGTCACTCGCGCGTATTACATTCGATACTTCTTTAGGATCCGTTACAGTGGACGCGATATTGGAGAATTGCGTAAATTTGACATCGACTGTCTCGGTCACTCTAAATCGATTAGAAGTTAAATCGGCCAATCGATTAGAAGTTACATCTATGCAATCATCGAGATCGAACATACGGTGTAACGTCAATTCGATCATTATCATGCGTACATCTGAAGATTCGAGACTTATGAGTTTAACATCGTTAATTGTATGAACTCGCACTGTTAGCGGTCCAACACTTATAAAATTATAGATGTCTTGAGAGCCGTTCCGAAGGAGATTTAGAATATTATGACGTTGCTCGTAGAGTCCCTTCCACGTTTCGAGAGATAATATCAGTTCCTTTCCCCGATGATCTCCTATGACAATCACCACGTAACTCGGCGGACTCACGTTGATACCAATTTCGAGGAATTTGAATTCCGTAGCTGTCAATGCGTATCGTCTACCTAGTATACGAACCGCACGACGCTCCACTGAAATGCTACGGGAAAAATTAAAATTAAATAATAGTAATAATAATACAATTTGTGTAAAAATAGAAAAAAATAGAAAGAAGTTAAACGAAACTTACTCGTCACATTTGTTCTCAAACGATGGAGTTTTATCACGACTCGGCACGTAATTATTCACGCGTCTTCCGACGCCGCCGCTGCTGCTGCTGCTTCTTTCGACGTAGTACATTTCTCTGGGGTTATGAAAAGTGAACGGTTAACGCGACACTGATCGTATAAGAAATAACCGAGTATACGTGACGCTCATCTTCCAAAAGTATAATGTGGTGGGGGATCAATGCTTCTAACGCTCTGAAATTTAGGAGAAGGGGAGGCAGCGCTCGGACAAAAGAATTCTTAGAAACGCAACGAAGGATTAGGGTGGGGAAATAAGAGATAACACATATTAATGTTTACATATTTTATTTTTTCTTGCAATTCTTTCTGGCGTTGCGACCACCAGTTAAATATTTTGAATACATTTTGTAATGCGCAATTCTTAACATGTTTTCCACATCGCATACTATTGGTAATATCTAATTTATTTAGAGAATCAATATCTTCGTAATCAGCATCCAAGGTTTCAATGATATAGCCGTTTCCCGCATCGTCTAGTATATCGGTCAGCCATTCTCGCTTTTCAAGTCCTTTAACGTACACGACAAACGATTCTTCTTCTTCTTCTTCTTCTTCTTCTTCGTGTATCGTACCAACGACAGCTGTTGTAATTACACGCTGAGCCAAGCCATACGGAACGTTTCCGTCTTCCCATTGTAATCCGTGATGATTTCTAATCAGCCATGAGACTTGACATCGCTCAGATTTTGTAAGCACTCTCCACGGTACGGGACTTGCGAAAAAGTAATGCGAGAGAACATATCCCTTTCTCAGAACCGCAGCTTCCTTCACGACAAAATTTCTCCCGACAATAAATCCTTGCAGATCCACAAACGTTGGTACGGACATGACGAGATCTCTCGTCGAGAGGAATGACGACACTCTAAAACCAACGCCTCGCAACACTTTGATTTATATCCTGCTCCTCTCTTCCCCTCTATCTTGTGTCGCGAACACTTAGGTGATTTTGCGTACAACGTTGGTCAACGGATTGTACTGGATCACGCGATCATGTATGATGAGACAGTACGTTGTGGTATTCGTCGGCACGTTCTCCTTACACTCGAATTCCAATCTCACATCCACGGTTGCGCTCTTGACCGATTCGTTTTGTCGAGAACAATCGATAATCACGAACGGACCGTTACGTAGAAACATCGAGACGGTGAGACTCGGCTCGAGATACTCGTATCCGTAATAATTCTTGCAGAAGCGCGTGTACGTGTCGTACAGAATGGACCATCTGTTTTTATCGAAATCCAGATTCATATCATCGTACGGATAACATTCCGAGTTCAGATAGAGTTTCACGTTGACCAATTTGCAGTCGTCGAATCGACTCGTATCCTCAGACATAACATTCTTCCGGCCTGTTTGCAGAGCGAAGACAACGTAGCGTAGTTTCTCCAGCTGAGTCGCGGTCTTAATGGCCCACGAATGCTTGGTTGTACGCTGCAATAGCGGATACTCGTACAGATCCCACGAGCGAAAACCCATGCTGAGATATCGTCCGCTTTCCAGAGCACGCAGCATCGACAGTTTTTCGATCTCGCTCAACAGCACGTGTGGCATTCGCCATTGTATCTTGAATATGTTGATCGCGCGCAGGCTCCAGCGTCGAATCTCCAAGCAGACAATTGTTGTCGTTGCGCGATCGTATTAAGATCAATTCGTGACGAGCGTTAATCACCACGCGTTTGTAATCTTCGCAAAATCCCAATAACATGTAGAGCGGTACGCAAAAATTGAAGTGTCCATTCGCATTGGTCGACGCATCCCAGCCGGCGTTCCTCATAATCACGCTTCTATCGGATGATACCGTTACATAGTTTTTGAGCGTAGTAGTTATTCCTACGTTTCTATTGCGATCAATCTCAACGCCATCGAGTTCGTATCGAATCTCATCGAACATGAATGCGACGCAATTATTTCCCAGCGCCACATCAGCTCCTCCGTCAACTGGTGGTCTGTTTTTCGTTAGTTCTCCCTCGATGTATAGGAAACTCTCATACGGCAACGTATACAGATCCTGTTGTTGTATGGGTATTCTTATCTCGTCACTGTATCCGAACGTTGTATTGGCGAACGGGTTGTACGTGTGAGTCTCGATCTTGACGATACGATCGTCGAAGATTGGCGCGTCACCGATGTTGAGGATGTCGGTCATCGTTCAGCTGTTTCGCACCGCGAATCCCAAAGATTATAAAAACGCAACGTTCGATGCGTTGAGTTTCTTTTTCTTGGATGATTGGATATTAGCGAACGTCGACGTTGTTGTTGTAGCTGGCCTCGTAAAGATTGCGTTATCTCTCACGTCTTTCGATCCGTTCAACACGAGCATCTCATACGTCGCATACGTATGTTATCGCCGTAGCCGTCGTACGTGTAATCTTACGGTGATCTCTTCTCCTCGAAAATCGAGCAATCGTCCGTTCTGGTCGACAACGCGTAACGTTAAATCCGTAATGCTCCGCGCGATGATCGGCAGGTAAATGATCTGCGCCGGCGTTTCCGATATCTTATATCCCGGTGGTACCCTCGGTGAAAATTCATGTATCGTATGAACGAGTTTGCCGTTGTTGTACGCGCCCGCGGTCACGTTACACTCTACGCGGATAATATTCACGTTGATAATGTTAATCGGCATGTTCGATTTGTACCATTTTCGCGGCTCGAGAATACGATTCGAGAATCCTAGCAACGATCCAATGTTGTCGGGCTTGCTAAAGTTTATTCTGTATGCGCATTTGATCTCGCTCCTCATCGTATTGTAATTAGCGCGGAGCACTATCGGATATTCTCCATCTTCATAGTCACCGTCGTCAATGTGTTTCTTATCGCGATGTTTCCGTGAAATTGCATGTTTCAAAAATGCATGTATATCTCGCAACTCGTAGGATCCCTCGGGAATCGTAATTTCCGCGTCGTCTTTGCCAAAGTAAAATTTATTATTCGAAGAATTCACATTCGGTATCGTGTGATAAGTCTCAAAATCCGTTAGACCGAGCTCGTATGCATCGTCGCCCAAATCTACGGCGGGAAAGAAGTTTGCCGCGAGAACGCTACTCTTCCCAGTCAACGTGAATGTCATAGACATGTCGGCAAAACTGTTTAACGAATACTGAATTAAATAGCGCAATATCAGTCTTTAAATTCGCACGTATCGACCGTTCGAAGAAACTGCAAGCACAATTGTCCGCAGATGCTCTGATCGTAAGTTTGAACAGATGTGTGATTGTACTGTATCTTCGTTACGTTTCGTCCGAAATATCGCACCAATTCATTCGGTGGTCGAAGATTGCCGAAACTGTCGAAATATACGACACGATCTCCCCTCTTTGCGTACGCTACCCAATGAGTACCCGGTCCTTCGACGCTATCCAAATTTACGATACCGCTCTCGTTTCGATATATACCACCGATCGGTAAAGAGTCGCGCATGAAAACACCTCTAAAATATGGAATGCGCACACGTTTTGCCAGTTGTAGCAATTGTACGTTGGTAGTTGCGCCCTGCGGCATTTTTAGCGTCTCTTTGACGTTTTTTTTTTTTCTTCTCGTTGAGACTCCTCGTCCGTATTTGTAAGGAGCGAGATATAATCCGCGACCTTCCATGGCGCGATTGTGACGTAGCATCTCTTGCAAGTGACGTTGCGCGGCTTTTCCGTCGTTCACCGCCTTCGCTACACCCGCCGCTCCACCGATCAAGGATCCGAGCGCACCCAACATTGGTAGAATCGGCAACACGCCGCCGCGTTTCGCTACCGGAAGTATTCGTTTCTTCGCCGTTTTTTTCTTCGTCTTCGTCTTCGTCTTTGTCCTCCTCTTCAGACCCATACCGAGCTTCGTCTTGGCTTTCATCGCTGCCCAGACAGCTGTGGCGGCGGCTCTCTCACGGAGAGTCGAATCTCCCGCACCGATGCGATTTCGCGCTTTCTCGGCGAGTATCCTATCCGCCGCGTGTCTCTCGGTGAGATCGTTGCTCCGAGAGTATGCTATATCGTGTTCACGACACGCCGCGTCCAATGGATTGATACCTCGATCGCCTCTGGCTAATCGCTTCTGCAACCGCGTGCCTGGACCGCAAAACTGATAGCCGGGAATATGGAATTCGATCGGAAGCGCGTTTATCGCACGATTTAAGAGACCGCTGCCTCTCACAATTCTCGCTGACATACGTAGCAATCTTTTATTAACGGTGGCGGACCGTCGATGTGCGTTCGCTGCCACGGCTGATTGTAATGTCGCATGCACGAACGATATTGTTGAACCTCCGAATCAGCCTTTATATATTCTGGAAGCTTGTCCCACAATCGTTCCACGTAATCACCAAAATTTTGCAGTAAAACAATCTTTGGGATATACTGCAGTTGTTCGGCGGTAAGCCGGAAAATGTCTCTTTCATCCGACAGAAGGAGAAACATTTTTGATACTGAGCGGTTTCGAGTCGAGACACCTCTATAAATAGGTCTCCCCCCCTCGCGATCATTCGCAAAATTGATTCGAAAGAGAAAACATGCGGTTCGTACGACAACCTTTGACGATACGCGTGACGAATTGCGATGATAGATTACGATCAATGGGAGACAACGCGGAGATGCGCAGACACGGTACGATGCTACCGACTACTATACGCGCGATCGTTTGCGGCCCCTCGAATTGCGGTAAAACCAACGTTCTGATAAGTCTACTGGAAAGTCCGCACGGTGTACGTTTCGAGAACGTGTACGTGTACTCGAAGTCGCTGCAACAGCCTAAATATCGATATCTGGAGAATTTGTTGACGCCGATCGACGAAATCGGCTACTTTACGTTCTCGAATAACAGTGACGTCATTCCACCGAGCGAGGCACGTCCAAACTCGATTTTCGTCTTCGATGATGTGGCGTGCGACAAGCAAGATACGATAAGAGAGTACTTTGCAATGGGTCGTCACTCGAACGTCGACTGCTTCTATCTCTGTCAGACGTACGCGAGAATACCAAAACATCTTATACGCGACAACGCGAACCTGCTGATCTTGTTTAAACAGGACGGTACCAACTTGAAACACGTGTACAACGATCACGTGAATACCGACATGTCGTACGAGGATTTCAATGAATTATGTCGTACTTGTTGGCAGCAAAAGTATGGATTCCTAGTGATAGATAAGGACAGCTCGCTTACGAACGGGCGATACAGAAAAGGATTTAACGTGTTCGCGATACCGCGAAACGATTAGTCGCTGCTGACATTCCGTCGAGAGGGGTGAAACGCTCGACACTCCGTCGACATGGCTGGAAGCGATAATATTCGCGAGCGTGAAAAGCTTGCGAAGCAGATTGAGAAAACGAGCGAATCGATCCGCAAGAAACATCGCGCTTTGAAGACCGGTAAGATCGACGACGATATCGCGGTCAAGACCCATTTTGGGCCCATTATCGAGCCACTGCAAAAGATCGCCGGCAACTCTAGCTCAATCGCGGTGAAAAACGAGCCGGAGAGTAACGCTGACGCGAAGATTAAAACGTTACCCATCAAGCGGTACAAGAAGGAAGAAGAGGAGGAGGAGGAGGTGGTGGATGCAACACCGAAAAAGAGGAAACGATTGAAGGCGAATCGTTTGTTATCGACACCGCGTGCATCCGATCTATCGGATGCTTTACTGGATGAACCACCGATAACCTCTACACCGTCAGCGACAACGAGAATCGTACAACCCACGATCAACCCTGAATCACTCGCAATCGAAAATGTTTTCGAAACCACGGGCAACCCGCTCGAAACATCTGTTCGAAACAGGTTACAAACGTCGGAAGGTCAAGAAGTGTTACGAGAGCACTTGGGACCATTGGGACAAAAGTACATGAGCGCTCTGCTTAGTGGCGACGAAAAAAACAAGATCGATCACGTGTACGGTGTCTATTTCGACGAGAATGAAATGCGTCTCGGTAACAAACGATTCGACATTGATAGAGATGACTCTATAATCATTGACAAAGTGAGGTATATCGGTACACCTGGATTATACGAGTTGATCTTCAAGAGAATTCCCGATGACGTCATATACACTGAGGACGATATGCAAAAATATAAGAGCATATTAATGGCGACGAGTGCGCATAAACGCAAATATGATGCGCAAGCTCGATTAAATAGCAACAAGGGATACAAGTATAAACAAATTATCGCACCGTTGATGTCGATCGAATCGAAAAAGAATAAATCCGGAACGGGAGTATTCATGCCTCGCGCGATGACGCTAACCGACAATAAGATCGATTACGTGCACTGGGACGACCCCAACGAGCTAGTGGATCGGCTACGATTGCTCGACGCTTCGCACCGAGCTGGTCACAACGCTCACGACAACGAGATCCTGTCGATCCTAGAGGAACTTCGCGAAGCCGGCCTTATTATAAATTAAACGGTGTCTCGACAAAACTTATCGAGTCGATCGATGTCACTCGCATCGAAAAAAAAATGCCTATCAACAAATTTGGATTATTCGAACGGAGAAATGATGCGATCGACACAAGCGATCGTTGGGGTAAAGTGGTGACGAGTTACTTGCGTCAAAACGCTCTGTGTCGCGTCGCTACGGACTATGACGCGAGGTCGCGCAAAATTCGCCGTGTAGCGCAACCTGAGGCCGATACCGATGCAGTCAACAAACTGTACGTGGAAGAATGCGTTAAAACGTTGAAGAATCAACAGAAAGAATCAGACGAGAAGCTGACTGCGTTCGAGAAGGACGTGCGAGCTTTGCAGACTGCGATAAACGAGCTTCGGCGTGCGATTAACACTAATTCAGAAACGGCTATCAACCTGTAATGAGCGGCTGTAGTGAACGGCTTAGGAGCGGCTATTGTACAATTATTGAGCATCTACAAAGGCTTATCGAACATCTACGAAGGGTTATCAAACGACTACAAACGGTTATCGAACGGCTATCAAACTACAATGAGTGGCAGTGATCGAAGAGGAAACGGCTGCGAACGAGGCTACGAACAATTCAAGAACAGCTGCGAACGAGGCTACGCGCACCTCAAGGACGGCTGCGAACAAGGCTATGAACACGTCAGGAACGGCTACATACGAGGCGGCATACAACTCCGGAACGGCTACGAACGGGTCAGAAACGATTGTCAACGAGGCTACGAACGGGTCAGAAACGATTGTGAACGAGGCTACGGACTACTTAGAAGCGACTACCAACAGGGTCAAGGACGGCAACAAACGGGTGAAGGACGGCAGTGAACGACTATCGAACGTGTGAGGAACGTCTATCGAACGCCAGAACGTCATCGAACGTCTATCGAACGCCAAAGAACGTCTATCGAACGTCTATCGAACGCCAAAGAACGTCTATCGAACGTCTATCGAACGACTATCGAACGTCAACGATGGATCGGCGATCGGGAATAACCGAGGAAGCGAAGAAACAACATAGTTTAGAGAAACGGCAGTTGATGAACGAACTGCACGCACCGGCGAGAAAAAATTTTCCCCGAAGACACGTCATAGTGCGGGGATACGATGACCTGTGGCAAGCTGACATCGTCGAGATGCGTCCGTACTCTCGTTTCAACAGAGGTTACCACTACATACTCACAGTCATCGATGCGTTGAGCAAGCACGCGTGGGCTGTACCACTCAAGAGTAAAGGCGGAAGCGAGACAGCTGACGCTATCGCTGAGATAATTCGAGATAATAAGAGGTGTCCGAAAAACATACAGACCGATAAAGGGAAGGAATTTTATAACGCCGACGTGCAACGGCTCGTGCGAAAACAACATTAATCACTATTCTACGTATTCGGTATTGAAGGCATCGATCGTTGAGCGATTCAATCGCATGCTGAAAAACGACATGTGGAAGATGTTTACGCTGAACGGATCTTACAAGTGGATCCACGCTTTGCTGCGACTCGTATCGGATTACAACGCGCGCAAGCATCGAACGATCGGTATGCGACCCGTCGACGTTACCCCCGCGATCGCTGAAAGACTCTTGACTACGGTGTACAACCGCGTAAATATCGCGGGTCCGGCGAAATTCAAAGTAGGTGACTCGGTACGCGTTAGCAAGTTCAAGACAATTTTCGAGAAGGGTTACTCGCCAAATTGGACAACCGAGGTGTTTAAAATTGTAAAAGTGCAACATACTAATCCCGTAAGCTATTTACTAGAGGACTATCGCAAAACATCTATCGCCGGAGCGTTCTACGAGCACGAGTTGCATCGCGCGAATTATCCGGACATATATCTCGTGGAGAAAGTACTGCGCAGGAGGGGTGACGAGGTTTACGTGAAATGGCTGGGATTTGACAATTCGCACAACTCTTGGATACATAAGGACAATATGATTTAATTAATCATACAGTTTATTTTTCATTTTCAAGAAAAAATATGTACAACATATAAAAATATACATGAAATATATAAAATACAAAAATCTTTATTAATACATCCTTTCCAATAATCGTATATAATACAATATATGAAATACATATACATATGAGATACATATACAAAAATAATATTTCATCTAATAGTATACACACACACACACACACACACACACACACACACACATTCGTAAAATATTGTAAGAGAGAAAGAGAGATGGATAGCAGGAGAGCGACAGATGATACTTAGAATAAATATATGAGAGTAAGCGCGTTTCAAGTATCACATTGGAATGAAAACAGTGGAAAGGGTCTATGGTAGAGATGAAGGTGATGAGCGTTTAAGAAACAGAGCAACCGTCAGTATCGAATTGGATAACAGTGAAAAGAGTATCGAGCGAGTGTCGAGCGAGTGTCGAGTGAATAGAAGGAAATCTTATATATATATCGGATTAAAAAGAAGAAAGGTAAGAAATAAAGAAAAAGAAATTATGGAATAGTACAACGGATACTAATATTATTTATCTTTTTCACATATCTTTTTCATTTATCTTTTAGCATGTGCCCCCCAATAACATATAGACCCGCCCCGCGGTTCGACCCGCTGCTCCGCGGATTACGTAACGCAAAGTGCGTGAGGGTCTGTGGTCGAGTCTTAAAGGTCCGCCAGTGTGGGAGGAAATGAAATTTTGCAGCACATGCTATCCGGGAATTTTTCACCGGTAGCATGTACACCCTTTTCTGCGACACGAGTTTTGCGACGGGCCTTTCGCAATGGAGCACTGTCGCGTATGCAAAAAGGCTATAACAACGGTGCGGCCCATCCAGCGTTGTAATAGATGCTTTCCCATGTACATTCGCGTGTACAACGCATTGAAAGATGAAAATTTTAACATGAGCGAGCTTCTAGTATTACATTATAATATTATGACGCGTCATGTGATCAGACTATTGAATTTTATAACATATCCGTTTATTCACGCTGAACCCTTACCTAACTTAGTGAAGATCGCGATAATATGTTGGAGCCATACATGTAATTATTATATTCTATATTATTATTTTTTATTATATTATATTATTATATTCTATATTATTATATTATATTATATTATATTATATTATTTTTAACTTTTTTATTATATTATATTATATTATATTAATTTTAACTTTTTTATTACTATTTTTAATTGTATAAAAAAACACACACACACACACACACACACACACACACACACACACACACAAATGTATGTATTAACATATACACATTTATAATAAATTTATATTTTTTTACTTGTAGAAAGAAACATTTATTTATACACCTTTCGTTGCGCTCCCATCCTTTGACATCTCTCTCTCTCTCGCGCGCGCTAGTTGTAAGTCTCGCGATATCTTCGTTGCGCTCTCTCTCTCGCGCGTTAATCATAAGTCTCGCGATATCTTCGGCATGTGTCATTGTTCTTTCACGCTATCTCTTTCTCTCTCGCACTTAGATAGAATAAGTATAGTAATTCTCTCTCTCTCTCTCTCTCTCTCTCTCTCTCTCTCTCTCTCTCTCTCTCTCTCTCTCTCTCTCTCTCTCTCTCTCTCTCTCTCTCTCTCTCTCGCATGCGCTATGATACAAAAATGTACACGGTTAAATAATTTTATATTTTATAAAGTTATCCTATAATGTCCCCACGGTAGAGTATCGGTGGTTTCGGGTACGATATACCGCTTGTCATCGTACGGGCTCAGAGCAATTTTCGTCTCGCGAATTGTATATACTTCGTGCAATTTAGATCTTATACAGGACTGTTGTCGCGTCATTTCAATCTCATCGTGCAAACACCGCGTGTAATCGTCGAATGTTATCGTTCTCGCGACAACGTTGCTCTTGACGCCTTTTGCCTTTTTTGTATCTTTCTTACCATCGACTCGTAACGCGTACATTTTTGCTCTAAGCCCGACGAATTCGGTCATTATCGCACCGTTATTTTCATCCTTCATCAAGCCCGGCACTTTTTTATTCACGAGCGGTATACCGTACGCATTGTCCGTGGCATAATCGCTCGTATCGAATCTAGCGAAATCGCGCTTCATGTTCTCGTACACATCGACGCACTCGACGTGATATATTAGACTATCTGTGTCGGTGTACATGATCTTACATTTGTCGCGATACAGAGGAGACATGTACTCGTGGTGAAATTCGTACAGACACTCTTTCGATATGTCGAGTATGCACATACCGACGTATATTGGTTTATAAAATTTTACTTCCAATTTGCGCAATTCTACGGCGATTAAATTTTCCGAAAAAACGCTTCGACTATGGAAATTTGGTTTGGCGATCATCGCTTCTGCGCCGTATCGTCTATCCCACTTTGTTAATAATTTTACATCGACGCGATTACGCACATTTTCCATCGTTTTGCCAAATTCCGCGTTATTCATCAGTTTATATAAATTTTTTTCAAAATCATTTTTCGCGAGTGTTCTAAACTGTGTATTTAATTCGATATAATTGCGAAGCCACGGAGATTGTGTAAATTGTAATACGCGATGTATTTTTGTAACGCGAAGGCCGTGTCGCGTACATTGCTGTAGATTACGATAGTGTATGACGTAACGCTTCTTATCGTATAGCGTTGCGAGGAGTTTGTCTTGCCGCTTGCCGGGCGGCTTGTCGCGTGTCGGACAAAACGGTAGGTCAGTGTGCGTATCGTGAAGATGTTGCGAGTACTCGAGATCGACTTCGAGGATATAACCCGTAGGCGAATCTAACGCGATCGATGCTACGTCAAAATTCGACACGTCGTCGACCCACCGAAAATCGGCATAGGGCAACGGTTGACACATTGCCCATCCGTATAAATTATTAACGTCAAAATACATCAAGTACGACGATGATTTCGATGAGTCGTACGATTGCATGTACTTGTTATTAGCACGCGCGTATCTGTTGGAACATTGGCTCAGACCACCGCGTATACCGCGTTCGATAAACATGACCATGTCGATGTCGGTAAGCAATTCGAACGTAATCTTTGTATGCTTCAACATGGCATCCCACGTGTATCCGGGGAGAGTATAGTAATACGCGGGGTCGAGTCCGTAACTTTTGATGCAACTATCGCGAAAGTTTTCAAAAATATCGGCTAATAACAAGACGTCGATTTTGAGATACAAATCGCTATATTCGCCTAGCGTTCGAATGGAGAATCGCGTCCAGATGTTCTCGGCGTGCGCGTAATCGCTCTCGGATATAGTTTCACCGGTCAAGGAACTATAGAATGATTCGCGCGGTGGTAAACATGTATCTTGCAACCTATCTACAGAGTCGACATATTCGTACGGAAAGACGCCTTTCCGTGTTAAAAAACTGAAATTTTCTGCGGATAAATTTGGAAATTGTGAATGTAAAATTTTGAGTTTATCTTTGTCTAGATAAGATGCCAATTGTCGAGACTTGCCGTAAGAAATTTATACGAATCGATGAAGCGTAATTTTACATGATTTTTCCTAGAGAGCCTATAATTAGAGTGGCGACATCAGAAGAGGTCCGCCATTTTTCATCGAAATTGTGCGAGGGAGAAAGAAATATGCAAGAGAGAGAAAGAGATATGCGAAAGAGAAAGAGACATAAGCGGTCTTTATCTGTAACTTTGTCTGTCAGTGTCTATGTCAGTGAGGTTAAGCGAAAATTGACAGCATTTCCTCTGTCATACTTATATTAATAATCAAAAATATTATAAAATGGTTGGCTGTACAATTCCTTTTTGTACTAATTCCTCAGACAAGGGATATAGTATGAAAATATTACCAAGAGATGTACAACGTCGAAATAAATTGATTAGTAATATAAATAATAAATACGCAAACTGGATACCAGCTAAAAATTCATGTTTATGCGAGGTAAAATTATTTGTAATTTGTATTTGTATTTATTTGTTTTTTTATTATTTTATTTGTTATTTTTTATTTTTTTTTTTAATATGTTTAACAATGTGCAATAAATAATATGCAACAATATAATTTTTTATATACATCTATTTATTTCCTATTTTAATTTTTTAATTTAAACACTTTATTTACTCAATACAAAATTTAGATAAGTTTGAAAATCTGGCGGCAACGGATGAAAAATGGCGGACCAATCAGAAGTGGCACCCAGTTGTCGCCACTCTGATTATAGGCTCTCTAATTTTTCCGTGATTTTCTTTTGTCTTCCTTACAGTCAACATTTTTCGTAAACGAAATATATTTTTCCTTGGTTATCGGAAGTAATTCGATTTCCCCTTCGAACGCCGTGGCTATATCCTTGATAATGAAATGCGCGTCGTAACCAGATAAATTGTGAAAGACTATGGGAATGTAAAAAGATTCTTTGTAATTTAGATTGCAATTTGAGTGCGCGGGACCCCTATATCGCCCGGTCAAATGACAATGATCGCGTACACGCGTATCGTCTTCTTGCGTAAACAATTTTTCGCATATATGAATGCGTTGCACTATGAAATTTTTCCCACTCTTCGGATGTTAAATCTACCATGGGGACATTTGTTGTTAAAATAGTCTTTACACGTAACGCTAAATTTTTAAGTTCTTCGGTGAACCACGCGATACAATCGGTGCTGCGGCGAGAATTATAAACGGATAACGAGTTGTCTTGCGAACAGTGTACATAGTACGCTATACTATATACCTTATGATGCTGATAATTTTTTTCTTCGTCAGTCTTTGTCAACGCACATTCCAAATCGGCATAAATCACAAATGGAAGCCGCTCTTTCCTCGTGTAGTTGTTGAACTCGAGCCACTTGTCATTGTCGCTCGGCAATCGGATAGCGCATTCGTTCATCTCCCCGCAGTCGACCATATGTGACTGCAACTTGTCCTCCGATCCGAAATAGTGCAAGCATCTGTAAAAAATATTTAAATTAAAGATTTATGCAATGCATTATATATTTTATAATTACATAAACTATTTAAATTATACGTACCGATCACAGATATATTTTTGATTCTTGTGTTTGCTCAACTGTGAACTGACAAGTCGGGAGAGATTCTTGATGCACGCGAAATGTCCGACGCTGTTACCGTCTTCCACGTACAACAAGTTCACATGTTTGTCTTTCTTGTGTTCCGAAAGACGTATCGGAACAATGCTGTTCTCTTTCTCGATGCTGTACACATTGATCGAGATATTGTTTGTAAGTTCAAATTTTTTTAGTTGGTTCAACGTCATCGGAAACTCAATATTTTGTACATTTAACACTGTCGCGTAATGCGGGTACGATGATTCCCGTTCCATCTTTCTTTCAGCGGGGTATAGTGCGGCCACCACTGCCCACGCGAAACACGCATTGTCTCTGGATTGCACGTTAACCACCGCTTTCTTTGCCGTAATTTCTCGCGGTAATTTAATATAACATCCCGCGCGCATAGAATTATATTTATTTACATTAACAGTCAAATTCTGTATTCGCGACAATGCCCAATCACTATCGCGTTCCTGAAATTCTTCCAACGATGCTAGGGTGGGCTCGATAACGCGACGCTCGTACCACTCGTGTAAATCGGACGTGCGAAAGAGTTCACAGTTTCTCGTATTGATACTTTTATTCGCACGCTTATCACCCGACACAAATTCACCGTTGAATATAGTGTTCACTTTTACACTGTTGTGTGTTTTTATAACGTCCTGCACTTGCTCGAGCACGATGTCTTTGGCATCCTCGAGAAATTGACGAGGTTCGATATAGTTTGCGTTAATCACAGAACCGGTCAGAATACGGCTATCGAACGCGGTATCGATCTCTCGCCAAACGAGTCTTTCCGCGTTATTGTCGCCGCTGTAATCACCACCGCTGGGTATAAACCGCCTCTGCAATCGAGTCTTTGCACCTTCGAGTCGCGCGATTTTAACCACCAGAGACTGTCTACTTCCGATCGAGAGTCGCGGACGCTTGACACGGCTGCGTTCTTCGAGCTGTTCGATAAATTCCTCGCAACGTTGCAGCCATGCAAAATACTCGCCCAAGGTGGCAATTTGGCGGGACTGCTCCACCAGGTCGCGTTCAATCTGCTCGATGTTTTCCATGTCTTTTTTTTCACACTACGTCACAGTTTTCTACGGAGCACTTGCACGTGTCAATGGGCGTTCAAATCACGTACTATGATTTGATGCGCTTCAATCCTCCTTTTATATATTTCATTCTTCCTTATCTTTGTGAACGGAGGAAGCAAGGGCGCAAAGCAGCCGAACATCGGCGCTGATGCGTTGCATTCCTTCCGAGAAAAAATCGTTGAAGATGATTCTGGGGGGCGCCATTTGTTTATATTGTTTATAAATTCGCGCGACGCGTAATTCAATGTGAAAGATAAGAATATGTCGAACGGAAAAAAATCTAGAATTACTTATTTTGGAGGTGAGGGGGTGTACCGCGAGAAAAGCAGCCGAACATCGGCGCTGATGCGTTGCATTCCTTCCGAGAAAAAATCGTTGAAGATGATTCTGGGGGGTGCCATTTGTTTATATTGTTTATAAATTCGCGCGACGAGTAATTCAATGAGAGAGAGATAAGAATACGTCGGACGAAAAAAAAATCTAGAATTACTTATTTTGGGGGTGAGAGGGTGTACTGCGAGAGCGCAAAGCAGCCGAACATTGGCGCTGATACGTTGCAATTCTTCCTAGAAAAAATGTGGAAGATGATTCTGAAGTGTTTATATTGTCAAGTACCGGAGGACCCCATAAACACTCGAGTGGTCTATTTGTTTATATTGTTTATCAATCGGGCATATAATATTGCTTATACTTGCGATAAATGCATGGGACCACACATACTTTTTACGACGCGATTTTGATATGGTGATAATGCCACATCTCTACTATACGATCTCTTACCGCGACCTCGCTGCCTCATCACAAAGAGTTTAGCAGTGCGCGAGTCGAGAGTCGTATCTATCAAAAAGTGAAGAAGAAGTGGAAGTTCAAATATTTTTTTTCGTTGTTCTTCTGTGTCTCGTTAATCTCGTATAATGGCAGAAGAAGATGTGATTATCATCGAAGATAGTGATGAAGATGTGATTATCATCGATGACATCGATGATGAAGGCGTTATTATCATTGAGGATGATAATCAAATGGAAATTGACGATCTAGACGAGGATGATATAGAATCAGAATCCATAGCAGACAGTGATTATGAGAGTGATAGTAGTGATGAACTAATAGACACTAAACATCGACATTTAAACTTGAGTGAAACAATGGCATTGGATCAAACGAAGATGTGTTATATATCATACTACTATGTGGAAGATACATCCAAACATTGTACCGTGTGCTTCTACAGATTATCGTTCCTATTCTTAGAAGCTGGTTTTGTTCGGGAACATAGACGCACATATTATGAACGTTTATCTATTATGTCTTGCAAAGAATGCAAAAAATCTTTGTGGCAAATGATACCGTGCGACATGTGTCCCATTTGCACAAAGTAAATAAATGGATCATGGATCATGGATCATGGATAATATTATAAGTAACTTACAATTTATAATACATCAAAAGTCCTAAAATAAGTTATTAAAAACTATTCAAATGCATGTCTTTTTCTGTTCCAGGAGCGTCCATCCCTTAGCCTCCTCCTCTTCCCCTATATATTAAATTTTATATTTTATATTAATTTTTATATTTTATATAATTTTATATTTTCAAATTAAATTTTATATTATTAAATATTTTAACACACACACAAATGTATTATTACACTTTAATAAATTTTATATATTTTAATTGAAAAAATGTATTTATTTACACGTCTCTCCCTTGCGCTCCCATCCCTTGCTCTATCTCTCTCGTACGCGATCATCTCGCGCTATCGTTCCCTCTCTCTCGCACGCGTTGTCTTCAATGCGGCTGTTTATACTTGTGATAAATGCATGGGACCACACATACTTTTTACGATGCGATTTTGTTATGGTGATGATACCACATCCCTACTATACGATCCTGTGCCGAGACCTCGTTGCCTAGTCATAGAGTTCTGAACCGTCTGCGAGTCGAGAAGAAATATTGAATTAAAAAAAAAATGGATTGCGTACATAATGTATACAAGGACTGGAAGACAAAATTAATGGATATATTATGTATCGTGGTACTAAACATGAATTTTACCTGGAACGTAAGTAGTGTTTTGTGAATATTTTGTGAAAAAATTGTGAAAAAATTTGTGTGTATTTTTAAATAGATCGTTTTATAGTTCCAGGATGAAGTCCGGATACCTGGATTTATCAATATTGAGCACCGTCAGTGGGTGCGGGCGGTGCGCCGGGCCGAGAGGGAGGACTTCTCGTATATGTGGGGTGGCACCCCGGAGAGTTGCCATCGCCAGGTTGATATTTTCGACCTGCGGCGGCTTTTCGGGGAAGAGCCCTACGACATTGTAGAAGAAGAGGAAGAGTGGATCCCAGAAGATTGGGTTATAGGAGAGGAGGGGCAGAAGGAAAAAAGAAAAGAGGATGAGGAATGGATTGACAGATGTGTTTTTTTTCTTTTTATAAATCTTATCGTAATATATTTCTATTAACGTAGCATCTTTTTTCTGTTCCAGGAGCGGCCCCCCCTCAGCCCGGCGCATCCCCCCTCCCCATATATATTTTTATTTTTTATTATATACTTTTTCTTATATTTTTATTATATTATTATTATTAAATATTATTTTATTAGACACACAGACACACGCACAGACTTACACACAATTGTATTACACACTATAATAAATTTTATATATTTAGTATTGAAAAAAAAATATATTTATTTACACGCCTCTCCTTGCGCTCCCATCCCTTGCGCTATCTCTCTCGCGCTATCGTTCCCTCTCTCTCGCACGCGTTCTCCTCGCGCTATCGTTCCCTCTCTCTCGCACGCGTTCTCCTCGCTATCGTTCCCTCTCTCTTGCACGCGTTCTCCTCGCGCTATCGTTCCCTCTCTCTCGCACGCGTTCTCCTCGCGCTATCGTTCCCTCTCTCTCGCACGCGTTCTCCTCGCTATCGTTCCCTCTCTCTCGCACGCGTTGTCTGAAATCCCCTCTGTCCCGCGTGACGTCATACCCCCTCGCCCCGGAGAACCCCCTCGCGCCTCACCCCCCCTGAGAGGACCTGCGTTAGAACCGGCATTGAATCATCTACTGTTACACGTTGCTTTGCACAGAACACCTGAAGCTCTTTATCCCAGAAACCATAAGAAATGATATGTTCGCCAATCGAGAAACTATTCCCGTTAATAACCTTGACATCTTCACGTACATGAATTCCAAATTTGTGTACGTAGAAAAACATATTAAAGGGGGAAGAGGGCAGAGATTGCTCCGACCCTTATCCATTCTACCAGAACCTTCTCCGTCACCTGCTCCTGCATTCACAATAAGATCTCATCCTCCAATCTCCGTTACAAAGATGAATCTCCTTCACCTCCACCTTCCGGATATCCATCCTCCAATATTTGGAGAATTCCACCGAGAATCGGCTGATCTCGATGAAATCTTAAAGGACTTCGCAAGAGACCTGCCCGACCTCAAGGGAGGTTCTCCCGACTTTGAATATCTCGATCCTGAGAAGCCGGCGAATAATCGGAAGACTCCCGAACCTAGCTGTCCCGACTTGCTAAATCATTTTTTAACTCAATTTCTCCCCATCTTAATTTCTCGATACTTGAGGGAGCATTTTGCGTGGGCCCAAGTTAGGGGACCACGAGGAATTGCACAATTTTTTAACCAGCGCTTCCGCTGACGCTATCATTCCGTGATACTTAGCGGGGTTCCTACTTCCATTGGGAGTTCCCATTCAAGCTCTATGGAAGAAGTTCCTCCCTTCCACCATCCACTTTAAAAATTCCTAACCTTCTATCCTTTCCTGTCACCTAACATGTACATATAATGTACACACATTTAGAAATTAATATTTAATATTTATTTAATATTGTATACCTCAGTCGGAATTATAGATAATGTATAAAGTTAAAATTCACCGCTATATTCCGACTGATGATCCCCGAACTTTTGTAACACCCGCGAAAATTATTTACATATCACACACACACACAAAATAAAATTTAGGACTTGAAACCATTATAAATGTACGTCGTTCAAGAAAAATAATTTAAAACTAAATTTTTACTTATAATTAAATTTATAATTCTTTCAATTATTTAACCCTCTCTCTTTCTTCAATCCTGAGATCGGACAAGGTCCCGTCCCGCGTAAAAGGGATTAGGTTCCCTCATCTAAAAGAAACCGCCGAGTAAATAGGCTTATCATAAATAGGTTAAACATAGAGTTAAAAAGGCACTCTCAGTCGCTGACCTGTGTCAGGCCCTTCGGTTCGCTCAATCTGAATCACACACATCCTTCTAAAGTGTGTGGTAAGTAGATTACGTTCTTTCAGATGGCTCATTCAAGTAAGGATTTGGACGTAACAGCAAGAAACAAGAATGTTTGACTTTCGAACGCTTAATGCAAGTAACAACCCGTGATAATTTACTTCTGTTGATTGAAGATTAATTGGACTTATTAGAAGGAAAAAAGTATTTTATGACGTTAGATCTTAAAGATGGATTTTTCTATATCAAGATGCATAATGACTCCATAAAATGGACTCGTTTGTCACAGAAGAATATGAATATGTAAGGATCGTCGGATTAAGAGACGCTTCTCTTAAATTTCAACCTTACGTTACGCAAGTTTTTAAGGATCAAATTGCTATGGGAGAGTATACTTGGACAACTTTTTTATCGTGATCGAAAGATAATAGAATATCACCTTCAAGTGTTAGAAAAGATATTTAAACTCCTCACCGTGAACATTTTAGAGCCACATTTGGATAAATAGCGTTTTTTCCAAACAAAATATGATTATTTAGGTCAGTGCTGGGATTTACTTGCAACTTTCGGCCGAATTTCTCAGTTTACGCCTACTGTTCCCCTCTTACCACTCGCGCCGCTCGTAACTAAGAAGCGCTCAGGAACGTGCGCGTCACAAATGTAATGTGGCAATCTATCTATTTAAGTTCTCTTTATTGTAATTACGTTTAAAAACACAAATATTTTAAATTGTTACAGAACATATACGTAATTAATAATAGAATACTTATTTTTATTATTAATAAGCAATAAAGAGAACTTAGATAGATTGCCACATAACATTTGTGACGCGCACGTTCCTGAGCGCTCCTTAGTTACGAGCGTCCAGTGGCACGGTCGCTAAGGAGCGAGCGGTAAGAGGGGAACAGTACGTAACAGGCGTAAGCTAAGAAATCTGGTCGAAAGTTGCAAGTAAATCCCAACACTGATTTAGGTTATACGATAACTAATGAAGGTATCCGACAGATCAGAGTTTCGAAGCAATACAAAAATTTCCGGCCCGCGAAACACTTGAGATGTTTTTTAAAACTATGTTCCTACTTTAGAAAATTTGTCGAGAATTATATTTTGATAATAGCAAAGCCTCTGTATGATTTAACGAAGAAACATGCGATGATTTCAAATTTGAAGAAACGGAAAGATGAGTGTTCGATATACTTAAGCATCGATTGATAAATACACTCATTTTAAACCTGTACTTTCTGCGAAATAAAACAGTTTTATTGCTATGCGAGCGCAGCGGGTTTTAGGACGATAATATTGCAAAAAAAGATAGGTGGAAGCTGCATCCCGTGTTCTATTTTTCTAAAAGAACAACACACAATCGACACACGAAATCCATCAGCGAATTCAAACACATATACTTTTATATTTTATTTGGCTAGAATAGATTTAAGAGAATGTTATTTTTAAGCCCATAATTCACGTTTATATGTTTCATGTTACATTTGTTATAGTCCGAAAGACTATAACTTTATTTTACTTTATTATTAATAAATTTTATACGATTAGAATGCGATAGAATGTTCGCGAACCGCGTAAAACCGCTACCTCAGCGAACCACGCGCGAGTTCGCCGGAAACGTGAAAATGCCAACGAAGGGATTCGACTTTGAACCTCCTTCGTTTGCACTTGGACTTGACCGCCACGAAAATTTTCCATGACCATATATGGTCATGTCGCTAGGCGATACCCTCCAAAATACCCCTAAAAATGAGGTGTTAAAAACCGTCCACCGCGGGTCCGCGGCGGACAGTCGTTAATGAAAAATCAATTAACAAAGAGTGCGAATCTGGGGCTAACCGCTATTTTGTGCATCAAACACGGAATAAGTTTGTTAACACTTAAAATCTAAGAACGAGGCGATTTGAGGGAAGACGATACTAAGGAGAGAAGGCTTAAAAGAAACCGATCAGAATAGACTAAGTATATGTATTTGAAAAAGTTATAGTTATAATAACAAAAACAAAAAGATTAAAGATAAAAGGTCTTGAGGCCTTGGTTGGTTTAATTTCTTCGGCAACCTCCCACATCCCGTGCCGCTCCAGGCACAACAAATTTTATTACAATTATTACATATTTACGTTTTAATTAGTACATAACATAATACACCTATATTCAACAATTTATTTGGATTTTAATAGATAATATAAATTTATATTTTAATTATGTACATTTTAACATAATATATCATATTTTTTCTTTTTACATAATTTGTATTAAAAGATTTAAAAGATTAAATTGAATTTTAATAATTTATTTTAGTTTTAATAATTAACACATAATTTTGTTTTAATTCATATAGTATATCCATATTTCTTTCTTTTTGTATATATACTAGCATTAAAAATTTTAAAGAATAAATTTTAATAGTTTATGTGTTTAAATTTTATTACAATTAATACACATCTACATTTAATTACAGAATATACTTATATTTTTGTGTTTATATATTTTATGAAAATCATACGTGTTTGTGTATATTATATATTTTTTTAATTAGCATAGTATATCTTTAAACTTTCATAAAATGCCGAAACGCAAAATACAGCGTACTTTAGAGGAAGAAGAGAAGTTTCAACGACAACGTCGTGAAAGAAAAGCAGTGAATCAACATCATCGTCATCAGATTGCAAAAATATCAAATAATACGTTAAAATCAATTACGTATAAGAATAATAGTATTTGTGTTGCTGGTACAATATGTGGTAATCGTATAAAAGAATTAAATGATAATGTTGAAGAACATTCATCTGATAATATATTGTTACATCAACAAGTTGCTTGTACTTCACAAACAATACATGATAATCGTATAATGGAATCAGATGAAGAAATAATTGGACAAAATTCTGAAAGTATTATATCAATATATAAGCAACGTTTCGTGGAAAATCAATCTCGTTATCGATCACGACAGAAAAATCAGCCTCGTTTAAATATTAGTAATACAATCTCAGTTAATGATGTAACTGAATATTATATTGGTCCCATGGATGTATATTGTGTTCATTGTAATGCAAAACATTTTGCAGCTGAAAAAATTTCCAATAAAGGAAATTCATTTCATGATTGTTGTAATCATGGTACAGTATATCTTCAACCATTACCTGAACATCCTCAATTTCTTCATTCTTTATTCGCTGGAACTCATGTAAAATCTAATAATTTTTTTCAATATATTCGTAGTTATAATAGTTCATTTTCGTTTGCATCATTTAGAATTCTTAAAAAATATAATCTTAGAATGCTTAGTACATATAGTCGGGGGGATCCCGTTAGCCTACATTCCCGATTGCCAACTGCTTCGTTTGCGCACAAATTTTTGCCGACAGCTCCGTTTGCCGACATTCCCGATTGCCTGCAGAGCGATTGCCTACAAGCATTATTGCACACACAAAATGCGCACATACACATTGCACACATGACATTATTGCGCACATACACATTGCACACACGATATTATTGCGCACATACACATTGCACACATGACATTATTGCACACATACACATTGCACACATGACATTTTTGCGCATATACACATTGCACACATGACATTATTGCGCACATACACATTGCACACATGACATTATTGCGCACATACACATTGCACACATAATATTATTACGCATATACGCATTGCACACATGACATTATTGCACACATGCACATTGCACACATAACATTATTGCACACATAAAATAATAAAGCCGCATTAACACTTTGCACACATGACTTTATTGCGCATATACACATTGCACACATGACATTATTGCACACATACACATTGCACACATAACATTTTTGTGCATATACACATTGCACACATGACATTATTGCGCACATACACATTGCACACATGACATAATTGCGCACATGCACATTGCACACATGACATTATTGCGCACATACACATTGCACACATGACAATATTGTACACATAAAATAAGAAAATCATATTAGCACTTTGCACACATTACTTTATTGCGCACATATACATTGCACACATGACTTCATGAATTAATATAGAATTTAATACAATTTAATACAATTAAAAAATTTCACATAGGTTTGCGACTTTCCACATGAAGCAAGGTCCACCTTGCCTACCGGCGGGGTGGTGCGGGAGGGGGGCCGAAGGCCCCCCTTGCACCCCCCCCCCCCCCCCGTGTGTGTGTGTGTGTGTGTGTGTGTGTGTACACATACATTTCTGATATTTTTTAATTGTATTAAATTGTATTAAATTCTATATAAATTCATGAAGTCATGTGTCCAATGTGTATGTACGCAATAAAGTAATGTGTGCAAAGTGCTAATGCGGCTTTATTATTTTATGTGTGCAATAATGTTATGTGTGCAATGTGCATGTGTGCAATAATGTCATGTGTGCAATGCGTATATGCGTAATAATATTATGTGTGCAATGTGTGTGTGCGCAATAATGTCATGTGTGCAATGTGTATGTGCGCAATAATGTCATGTGTGCAATGTGTATATGCGCAAAAATGTCATGTGTGCAATGTGTATGTGTGCAATAATGTCATGTGTGCAAAGTGTTAATGCGGCTTTATTATTTTATGTGTGCAATAATGTTATGTGTGCAATGTGCATGTGTGCAATAATGTCATGTGTGCAATGCGTATATGCGTAATAATATTATGTGTGCAATGTGTATGTGCGCAATAATGTCATGTGTGCAATGTGTATGTGCGCAATAATGTCATGTGTGCAATGTGTATATGCGCAAAAATGTCATGTGTGCAATAATGTCATGTGTGCAATGTGTATGTGCGCAATAATATCGTGTGTGCAATGTGTATGTGCGCAATAATGTCATGTGTGCAATGTGTATGTGCGCATTTTGTGTGTGCAATAATGCTTGTAGGCAATCGCTCTGCAGGCAATCGGGAATGTCGGCAAACGGAGCTGTCGGCAAAAATTTGTGCGCAAACGAAGCAGTTGGCAATCGGGAATGTAGGCTAACGGAGCCCTCCCCATATAGTCGACAAATTGGTTATATTTTAGATTTTTTATTATTTACATTAAAAAAACAAATTAATAATCCTGTCTTCTTTCCCTTTTAAAACCAAACAACTTTCGATTAAAACATTTTTTTATTTGTAATTATGTGTATTTTTAGGAATAACGAATAAAAAAAATAAAGAACATAAAAAATGGAGAAACTGTGTGAGAATGAGGATATTGATCCCACCCAATTATTAACGCCTAACGAGATCTTCGATGCAGTAGAAATTTATGATTCCACAATGTAAGTAAAAATAGATTTGTTTTTATTTATAATGGATATTTTTATTAATAACAAAAATATTAATAAAGTTCATTAAATATTATTAAAGTTTATATATAATTATTCAGCAATATTATTATTGCAAATTAGATATGTAGAAATAATAAATAAAATGAAGTTAAACATCACTTTATCGTTTATTAAATACATAAATATAAGAATGTTAATTATTATTGTTATTTAAATTGTAAATTAAATACAATTAAATTATGTAAATTAAATTACATTACATTTTTTTTTAATGGCTACATTAAAGAATTAAAATTTTATTTTATTATGAGTGAAATAATAGGTTACATAGAAGGTATCGAATCCACACGATACATTGGCAGTAAGCAACAGTACAAATTTTTCAAATTTTTATTAAATAACGGCAATGGACGTTACGTTCAAGTTGTTGCTTGGAACGACGAAATTGACAACGTGGAACATCACATTCTGTCTAACTGTGTAAATATTTACTTTTATTTTTATCTAAGAAAATAAATAAATATATGGCTCTAAAAATTTAAATAAATATATAAAAGGAATAAGGCAATAAGAGCCAGCGCAGGTTTTTTTGCACGTATATTATGTAACGATTGATAGGACGTCATTTTATGTGAGATATGTTGATGATGTGGCTTTATGTGTCCCTTCTGCATCTGTGAATGAAACGTTAAACATTTTCAATTCTTCTCACCCAAGAATTCAGTTCACTCTGGAAGTGGGGGAAAATGACAGACTCAATTTTCTAGATATCACTCTGATTTTGGACGGCAGCTATCTAATATTCGATTGGTATCACAAGCCAACCTTTTCGGGTAAATACCTCAATTTTTTGTCTCAACACCCCCTTTGCCAAAAGAAGGGTACAATAATTGGTCTGACGGACAGAGCCTTTTCTCTTTCTCATCTTTATTTCCATCAAAAAAATTTTAATTATATCGTTCAGATTCTCTTAGACAATAACTATCCTGTAAATTTGATATTCCAGACGATACGCGAGCGCTTGAAGTACTTAATTGATCAGTCAAATAAGACAGAAAAGACCATAGATAATAATAACGACACCTGTCAGGTATTTTACAGTGCCCTTTTTACCATCAGTCTCAGAAAAATTCAGTCATATGGTGAGAGGTATTGATAATGTCAAAATTTCTTATTTCAGTCTTAATAAACTAAATAAGTTCATTAAAGGCCATAAAGATCCTCCCCGAAGACGATATCGAGAAATGTAGTCTATAAGATTGATTGTAAAGATTGTAATGCGTCCTACGTAGGCCAAACAGGCAGACAACTGCATACTAGAATCGAAGAACACAGGAAACATATAACCAGAAATACTTCAAGTCACTCTGTTATTACGGATCACAGGTTGGGTTTAGGCCATGAATTTAAGTGGGATGAGATTAGAGTTCTAGATAATGAACCAATTTTCCATAAGCGCCTCATATCAGAAATGCTTTTTATAAAAAGACAAAGCAACAGTTTAAATTTACAAACTGACACCGAATATTTACATCATAATTATATATCAGCTTTAAGCAAGCTTCCAAACATTTAAAGTTGTCCTCGACTGTTTACGTTTCGTTAGTACATTGTGAGTCGTTTATCAGTTCAGTCGAGGATTACAATGTTCAATTGCTCTCATCGTGTTAATTACATCCATTTAATCTATTTGATTTTAAGTTTTGACATCTATTTATCTACAATGCACATCGACTTACTGTGAGTTTTCATTACTTACTTATTCAATTTAATATCGCAGATTGGAGTGTTCGGGTTGATCACCTTTTAATCATTGACTTTTAGTTTTAATTTTTGGACTCTAACAACATGGACTCTAACAACATGGACCAACTCATACCTCTTTGGTCTTTCAATCATGGAGGGGATCGACCTATGACACGACAAATGTGACAAGCTGTGCGATAATTCTTTATTTTTATTCGACCTCGATGGATTTAATTAACACCGGAAAGTTCATTTTATCTTGTTCCATTGCAATCTTTTCCTTTAATTCGTTGCGCTGAAGATGACCCAAAAAAAGGGTCGAAACGTTCGCGTCATTTGAATATTTAATGTAATCGAAGAAATGGTGCATGATTTGTAAACCTATCAATCGTTACATAATATACATGCAAAAAAACCTGCGCTGGCTCTTATTGCCTTATTCCTTTTATATATTTATTTTTATTTTTATATATTAATTTTATTTTTTACATTTTAATTTCTTTCTGAAATATTAAATAATTTTGTAATTAATTTTAAATATATGTTAAATATTATGTAAATAATTTATAAAATTAATACTTTTTTTAAATTAGTATTAATGCACATTTTTTGTATATTTAAAAATTGAAATATATTTATAAATATATTATATTGAAAATTGAAATATATTATATTAAAAATTGAAATATATTTATAAATATATTAATCTTTTTCATAATATTAAAATTTATTTTATTTTTAGATAATCCATTTAGACGGTGTACAGGCAAGAACACCGAAATCACCCCAATTTAATCACGGAAATGTACCTTATGAATTGCAAATTAAATCAAATACTATTATATCAAATTTAGGAAAATACGAACCCAAAGGTTCTGTAAATGTCAAACTGAAAGTAACACTACTACAAGATGTTCTAAACACCTCGGAATGTATTAGTAAGTTTTATATTAAATTATTATTTTGTTATTTTCTTATAAAATTAGAAATTACTATTATTATCATTATTTATAATATTTGTAAAAAATATTAATTAATAAAATATTAAAAATGTCAATTAAAATTAATATTATTATTAATTCTTTTTACTCTTTATGTAGAAGTAGAAGGATACGTTAAAACCAATTTTTCAGAATCATTTAATATCAAATTAAATAAAATAATTGGATATGGATCAATTACATATGGATGGAACATATAAATTAGAGATACATGTGTTAAATTTCAAATATGATGACTTTCAAACAATTGACATTAATAAAGGAGATAAAATAGAAGTTACTGGTATCATGTACAATACAGGTAAAAAAATACTTATTTATTCTTAAAATTTTAGAATCATTAAACAACCTAATCTAATCTAACTTTCTAAAAAATTTAAGATATATAAAAATTAAATATATAAAAATTTAACATTTTTTTTAAACTATATCATATTATTTACAATTGTTAATTTGTATTGAATATTTTAACTACATTTTTTCTGTACAAGATAAATTGATTTATCTTATATATCTTTTATTCATATATCTTATATATATATATATAATTTTCTATATTTTTTTATAGTATATCCACCATATCTATCAATTAATGAAATAAAGGATATAAAAAAAATCAATGGGCATATGCCTTTAACTGCTTTGTTAAAAGGTGTGCATACACCTTGTAAAAGAAAATGTGAAGAAGTTGAAAAGGTAAATTATTAAGATAATTGTTGTGTTTCTTGTTAGTTTTATATAATGTCTAAAGCCGTTATGCCTTATTATTATGTCTTCAATACGCGAACAGTCCGAAGTAGTGATAGAAGATTCAAGCACGTCGTTTATGCTTCGTTCACGTCGACCACACCCATGCTTCTCCGACGGTCCGTCTTTCGGTCGTCTCTTATGACGTCTTCTTATTGTGGTGTCGTGTGCACAGTCGTGCCGTGTGCATGCTATGTGCTATGTCGCCTCCGCGCAGTCGTGCGAGCAATCGCTCTTGGTTGCGCAGTTCGTCAATCAGTAGCGTAGTGCTTAGCGCCTGTCAAAGAGCGCAATATACCCAACAATAATAAAATTATTAATTATTTATTTTTATTAATTAAAATTTTTAAATATTAAATATATGTATATAAATAAAAATAATTAGTTATTTTTATTAATTAATATAATTACATTTTATATATATAATTTTTACATTAATAATAAACTTTATGTTTTAGACACAGAAGAAAAAATAAAAAAGAAAGAAATATTTGTCAAAGAAAAATTTCTCAAAACAACTATTTTTATTACATATAACAGCGTTTTTTTTATTAAATTAAATTTATTTAAACTTTGAATTAATTAATATCAAATAGATAAAAATAACAACGTAACATTATTTTCTTGTTATTAATTATTGGTTTTTCCCTATTCATTTCCTTTTTTTGTTCATTATATTAATTTAGTTTTTTTGGTACATAAGAATATATGTACATAAACTATTCTGTAAATAATATCTTATGAGAGAAAATAAAAACAATAATAACCTTTACTTAAGTTTAGTATTTATTTTCATCATGTGTTTCCTTCCAAACCATATAACTTTTGTCTATACCTTATGAATCATAATTTGTTTCACTGTATCAATAATTTTAGAAAGAATAGATTATACACTGAGCAACAAAATTAGCGCAACAAAAATTTTTATCAAAATTTCACTCAATTTTAAATAATCATAACTCCGCGAAAAATGGTCGTATTAGAAAAAATTTTTTTTTATTTTAAAGTTTGAAGTCTCTACTTTAAAGAGAATTTGTCATATTTTGACTTCCTCCTTTCCTCCCTCCCGCCATCTCCTTAAAAGTGAGGTCATGTTTTATTTTAAAAAGTTTGCATATTTTGACGCGCTCCACGGGGTGCAGACAGGTCAAGAAATGAGACATATTGCACGGAAGAAATGTGTATGTTATTGCATTTAATAATGTGTATTCCCGCCTCGTCTTTGAATAACTTCCTGAAGACGTTCGTGCATATTGATGCAGGATCTTATTGCATCTTGAGGAATTTCGTGCCATATGCATTGTAGTGTTAACTCCAGTTGTTGAAGAGTAGTTGGCGGTCTCTCGAAATTTTGCAGCCTTCTTCCCATCATATCCCACACATGGAGTAAATGCGCACGGATTTGTTTACATTTTTAAGTGTACGCAGCGTTGCAGTGTTTACATTTTTACTCTTCAACAACTGGAGTTAACACTACAATGCATATGGCACGAAATTCCTCAAGATGCAATAAGATCCTGCATCAATATGCACGAACGTCTTCAGGAAGTTATTCAAAGACGAGGCGGGAATACACATTATTAAATGCAATAACATACACATTTCTTCCGTGCAATATGTCTCATTTCTTCCGTCCAACACACACACACACACACACACACACACACACACGATGCACAAAATCCGACCAGCAACCTCCTCGTGGTGTGCATTGGGTAACGCTAATGCTGGCGGTAACAGGCATAAACAGACTAAAATGCATGGGTAACTTTGACATGTCAACATTCATAACTCCGCCAAAAAAAATCGTACAGACTTCAATTTTTTTTTAATTTGTGCGGAAAAGTTTATATTCTACGGTAATTTTTATAACGTTTGCGAGAAAAATTCATTGCACCCCGTGGAGCGCGTCAAAATATGCAAACTTTTTAAAATAAAACATGACCTCACTTTTAAGGAGATGGAGGGAGGGAGGAAAGGAGGAAGTCAAAATATGACAAATTCCCTTTAAAGTAGAGACTTCAAACTTTAAAATAAAAAAAAAATTTTTCTGATACGACCATTTTTCGCGGAGTTATGATTATTTAAATTTGAGTGAAATTTTGATAAAAATTTTTGTTGCGCTAATTTTGTTGCTCAGTGTATTTTATCTCTTGTCATATCATAATTCAATTAATAGAAGGAATATTTCTATGTACAAAAATATTTCTTTTTAAATATAAAAATAATTATTTATACAAGGTAATTCCTGAAAAAATGTTTGTTATAGCATAAAATAAATTCAGAATTAATATTTTGTCTAGACATAATTTTAATTTTCTATTATGTACATAATCAAAATTCAGAAAACGTGCCATATGTAATGTAATGTACAGGGTGTTTCGTCAACATACAGCTCAATACGACGGGTTGCCTCCTCATAGGAGCGCAAGTCCGGTAATGCAGGGATAGGTAATACAGATCACTCGCGTACATTTTCGACGAAGTATACTAGCTGTCACTATTCTGTACAATTTAATTTTTTCTTCTAACAGCTTATTACGCGTTGATAGCGTGACAGCTAGTATACTTCGTTGAAAATGTACGCGAGTGATCTGTATTACATATCCCTGCATTACCGGACTTGCGCTCCTATGAGCAGGCAACCCGTCGTATTGAGCTGTATGTTGACGAAACACCCTGTACAAACAAATAAGAAGTTAATAAATATTTTCAATTTTTACAAATAAATCAATAGTACAATAGTCGTTATGCCATTGATATATATGTGCGGCTATTAATATATATGTATGACTATTATGTGCCATTAATATATATGTAACTTAATTTAATTTTAATATTAGCCTAATCAAAGAATTGTATTAAGTTGTATTATCCTAATTAAAGAATTGTAATTTTCATAAATAAATATAAATTTTTTAAATATATATTGTAATTTTTTTACATTTTTGAAGTTAAATGGCGCGCGCGTAGCGCGCGCAATGTTATGTTCTAGTCCCTCTCTAAGAAAGGCATGTTATTGACATTGTTGCCTCTTTTCCGCGATGATGATTGGTTATTAGTTGTCAATAGTAATTTGCTGAGTGACTTGCTTCATTCGTGTCGTTTGACAGTTTGACAGTTTGATAGGTTGACTGTTACGTTAAGGAAAGAAGAAAAATAAAATAAATTAAAGTTGAAGAGAAAAAGGGTGAAAGAAGCGGAAAGACAAATAAAGAAAAGGTATTATATATATAGAGAGAGAGAAAGAGAGAGAGGGAGGGACGGAGAGAGATTATTATATCATTATAATTATTATGTTATTATTATTATGTTATTATTTATGGTAAATGTTTTATTTAAAGTTATATAGGAGAGAGAGAGAGAGAAAGAAAGAAGATAGACAGAGAAAGAGGTAAAGAAATTTTATTTAAAATTGCAGAGAGAGGGAGAAAAGGAGAGAGAGAAGAGAGACAGAGAAATAGAGAAAGAAGTTTTATTAAAAGAAGCAAAAAAAGAGAGACAGAGGAAAAGAAAAGGAGGTAATTATGTTGTGTAATGTTGTATACAATATTTTAATGTTTTATTGTATACAATATTTTAATATTATTATTTATAATTTTGTTATTTATAGTAAATGTTTTATTTAAAATTATATAGAAGAGACTAGAGAAAGAGAGAGAGAAAGAAGAGAGACAGAGAAAGAGATAAAGAAATTTTATTTATAAAAGCGGAGAGAGGGAGAGAAGGAGAGAGAGAAGAGAGACAGAGAAATAGAGAAAGAATAGCATAATCATCGATTTTTATTTTACTCATCATCATCATCGATTTTTATTTTACTCATCATCATCATCATCGATTTTTATTTTGCTCATTATCATCGATTTTTATTTTACCTCATCATCATCATCATCGATTTTTATTTTACTCAGCATCGATTTTTATTTTACTCATCATCATCGATTTTTATTTTACTCATCATCGATGTTTATTTTACTCATCATCATCATCGATTTTCATTTTACTCATCATCATCAATTTTTATTTTACTCATCATCGACTTTTATTTTACTTAACGATATTTAATTTAATAATCGATTTTTATATTACGCATTATTATTGAGTTTTATTTTAATGATCAATTTTTATTTTACTCATCGATTTTTATTTTACTCATCATCATCATCGATTTTTATTTTACTCATCATCATCGATTTTTATTTTGCTCATCATCATCATCATCGATTTTTGTTTTACTCATCATCGATTTTTATTTTACTCATCATCATCGATTTTTATTTTTCATCATCATCATCGATTTTTATTTTACTCCTCATCATCATCATCATCATCGATTTTCATTTTACTCATCATCATCATCGATTTTCATTTTACTCATCATCATCATCATCGATTTTTATTTTACTCATCATCATCATCGATTTTTATTTTACTCATCATCATCATCATCATCGATTTTTATTTTGCTCATCATCATCGATTTTTATTTTACTCATCATCATCATCATCATCGATTTTTATTTTACTGCAGGCGGTCGATGTATCCAATAATGTGGAAATCGTTGATCTGCATCTGTATAAAACGCATTTACTTCAAAAAATTCCAGTCATAGACTTTGATTCTGTGTAATGTTCCTGAAAGATGTAAGAGTTAGTATTTGAAATAATTAACAAGGGATTGTATTGTTAAATTGTATGAATGGGTTTATGCACGCTTTAAAAACAAAGAAAGAAAAAAAATTATATATTTGTATTATATTATCATGATTGACGCTACTGCTATATCTAAATCTTTTTTTGTATTCTACATCTATTTTTCTTTTATTTCTCCAGGATGGTTACGATGATTATGCCTTATTCTTCCATGACACTTATAGTGGTATAGTGATTGGGGTTCTGTTGAAACCCGCTGTTTTCGAGCGCAAGGATTTTAAAGTGGCAGATGTTAATTGTAGAAAACTCGACAGCAATGGTAAATTTGTTTAAATATATCGGCATGTGAATAATATTTCTTTCTAACACAATTAATATTGATTTGCAGTTGTTTTAAAAGGAAGAGTCGCGTTGCAAATGGGTAGTAACAAATTGCTGATAACGGAGCTGGTTCTCAAGAATATGTTAACAGTTTTACAACCAGCAGAAATAGTAGCGCTGCTATCAGCACTGATCTTTCAACAACGCACAGATTCAGAACCTACACTCACATCGAATCTCGCTAATGTACGTGTCATCAATTGTCTTTTTTTTAAATAATTAATAAAGTTTAAAGAAAATTACATATCGAATAATTAAGAGCATCGGAAAACTAAAACAATGTTCTTTTTTTTCCAGGGTTGTGAGATAATGAACAAGGTGCATGCGGAATCGGAACGTTTAGAGCAGTAATATCAATTGTCGACTATACCGTCATTGAATTTCGGTTTCGTGGAAGTTGTCTACGAATGGGCGCAAGCTAAATTGTTCGCGGAGATCATGAAAATGACGAACGTTCAAGAGGGAATTATCGTCCGATGCATACAGCAACTCGGCGAAACCTTGAGAGATGTTAAAAATGCGGCTGTGACTATAAGTTCGATTTTGAAAGAAAAAATGGAAGAAGCCTCGACTGCAATCAGACGCGAATAAATCAAACGCTTTAATTTAATTTGTTCTCTATTATAATTTATTTATAACATATTCTTTAAAATAATATATATAATTTACATTTTATTTATTGATCTTTTATTGCAATATACTTAAAAATTTTGATTAGAATTATTAAAAAAATAAATTAAAAAATTACATATAATTAAAATTGTGTTTTTACAGTTTTATATTTGTTAGTATAATTATTTGAGTATTTCAAAATGTCAAAACGTAGAGTAGAACGTACTTTAGAAGAAGAAGAAGAATTCCAACGTCGACGTCTTGAAAGGAAAGCAGAAAATCAGCGTCATCGTCGTGAGATTGCGAATGCAATTTCAAATAATAGTAACATAAATTCTACAAATGTTGCACCACTTTATCAAAATTGTGCAGAAAATCAATCTCGTTATCGATCACGACAAAAAAATCAACCGCGTTTAATTAATGATAATACTTTATTAATTAGCAATGTGGTTGAATATTATATTGGTTCTATGGACGTGTCTTGTGTTCACTGCAATGCAAAGCATTTTGCAGCTGAAAAAATATCTAATAGAGGAAGTTCATTTCACGATTGTTGCAATCACGGTGCAGTATATTTGCAACCATTACCTGAACATCCTCAATTTATTCGTAGTTTATTTGATGATAGTCATATAAAACCTAATGATTTTTTCCAACGTATTCGTAGTTATAATAGTTCGTTTTCGTTTGCATCATTTAATGCAAATTTAATTAACTTTCAAGATAGACGAGCTGGTCCATATTGTTTCAAAATACAAGGTCAAATTCATTATCAAATTAATACAGCATTATATGCTGCACAAAATAAAAGTCCTACTAATGGTCAACTTTTTATTGTGGATTCAAATGAAGCGATAGATCATCGTCTTAATCAAAATTCATATTTAGATTTAGAAATTGTACAAAATCTTGAACATATAATGCGAGAATTTAATATATTTGCTCAATCTTATCAAATGATGGGTGAGAAACTAGAAAATCAACGGCGTTTAGAAATGGAATCTGGTCAATTATTACCGGAGTTACAATTATTATTTACTTTAAGACCTGGTATGGATCGACGTCGGTATAATGCACAAAGATCTAATGAAGTTGCTGCTGTTTTTCGTACAACTGCTGATGGGGAAATTCCAGAATCATATGTAACAATACGTAATAGAAATACCAAAGCTTTACAAAATGTTAGTACCATGGATCCAAATGTTGAACCATGGATATATCCATTATTTTATCCATATGGAACTAGAGGATGGCACTGTAATTTAAGAAAAATAAATAGTAATAAACGAGTAACTAGAGGTCAGTATATTAAATATCGCATGGCTATTCGTGATGAATTTAATGTCTTTTTATTAGGTCGTCGTTTATTTCAACAGTGGCTTGTAGATAGTTATGTAAAAATTGAAAAAGACAGAATAAATTATTGTAAAGAGCATCAAAAAGAATTACGTACTGAAACATATCAAGGTTTAAGAGATTACATGCAAACTATGGCAAATAACTTACATGGACGTATTGGAAAAATGGTTATACTTCCATCTACATTTGTTGGATCTCCACGTAATATGTTACAAAATTATCAAGATGCAATGGCAATTGTTAGTAAATTTGGTAAACCAGATCTTTTTATTACAATGACTTGCAATCCAAAATGGCGTGAAATTGAAGAAAATATTTTGCCTGGTCAACAAGCTTCTGATAGACCTGATATTTGTGCTCGTGTTTTTAGTATTAAAAAAGATTATTTAATTGATTTAATTGTTAAGCAAAAATTTTTCGGAGAAGTAGCAGCCTTTGTATATGTTATTGAATTTCAGAAACGTGGTTTGCCACATGTTCACATGTTGATTACCTTAAAATATAATTTCAAAATAACAACTCCACAAATCGTTAATAAATATATTTCTGCTAAAATTCCTGATCCATGTGAAAATCGTATTTTACATGATATAGTTATAAGACATATGATTCATGGACCTTGTGGTAATTGGTGTTTGGTAGATGGAAAATGTTCGAAACATTATCCTAAATCTTATCTTGAAGAGACCAGAATGGATGAAGATGCTTATCCTTATTATCGTCGACGAGATAATGGTAAAAGTTTTGAACGTCCTGGTGGATATATAGTTGATAATCGTTATGTAGTTCCATATTGTCCTATTTTATCAATTATATTTAATTGTCATATTACTGTTAAAGTTGTTTCAAGTATCAAATCAGTTAAATATTTGTATAAATATATTTATAAAGGACATGATGCTGCTGCTATTACAATTGAATCAATAACAGAAAATATAATTATAGATCATGATGAAATACGCAATTTTATAGAAGCTCGTTATGTTGGACCTGTAGAAGCAAGCTGGCGTATTCTTGAGAAAAATTTACAAGATAAAAGCCATACTGTCGTACGTTTACCTGTTCATCTTCCTAATCAACAAAATGTTATAATTGAAAACGAAGCAATTGAAGAAGCTATGACTTCTGCTTTAGATCAAGTTACTATGTTAATAGATTATTTTGCATTGAATTCTCGCGATGAAGAAGCAAAACAATATTTATATGTAGAAATTCCACATTATTATACGTTTAAAAAAGTAAAAATTAATGGTCGAAATGTATCACGTTGGAGTAAACGCAAGAGTCATTATAATTGCATAGGACGAATGTATTCTGTTAGCCCAACACAAATTGAATTATATCATTTACGTCTATTATTACTCACAGTAAAGGGAGCTACGAGTTTTGATAAAATAAAAACTGTAAATGGAGAAGTTTGTCAATCATTTTCAGCAGCATGTTTAGCTTTAGGCTTAATTGAAGATGATGATGAATGGAAAAGAGCTATGAATGAAGCTGTTGGATGGATGATGCCGAGACAACTTCGTAGATTATTTGTACGTATATTATTACATTGTCAGCCGCTACATCCTGAAGAATTGTGGCAAAGTTTTAAAGTGGCTATGTCTGAGGATTACGTTAGACATTTTGGTATGTTACAAGGTCAAAATAAAGCTTATGCGCGAATTAATGATATGCTTGGTGCTGAAGGTAAAAGTCTTGCTGATTTTCCCCAAATGGAACAGTTAATGGAAAATAGTGGTGAGGAGGATTATATGACACTTGAAGAAGCTATAGAAATAGGTACCAAACAATATAGACAATTAAATGACGAGCAAAAAGAAATAGTCGATCTTTTATTAAATAGATTAGACAATAATAATCATAATAATAATTGTTTTTATATTGATGGTCCAGGTGGATCAGGAAAAACATTTATATATACAACTATCTATCATTTAGCTAGAATTAGAAATAAACGCTAAATATTAATAATAAAGCAATAATCAGGCTAGGTAACAAATTTTAAAAAGTACATTATTTTATTAAAAATATATTAATAGAACATAAAATAGTAATAATATAATAGAACATGAAATTAAAGGAAAGAATTTTTCGAGAACTTAATGAAACTTGCAATTAATAAATATGTAATTAAATTTTTTGTTGAAACTTGCAAATGATAAATACGTAATTAATAAAATTTTCAATTAGTAATAACTGTTTAATTATAAAATTTATATTGAATTTCTTTTATTCTGCATCTGAAAAAAATATTATTTGTTAATATATAGAAAATGTTTTTTAACTAAAGAAAAGAGAACATAAAAACTTTAAAGCAATATAATAAATGGAGACTAAATAAAGAAAAAAAAATCATATAAATAAACATAGAAAATTATATAAAAATATATAAAATATTATCAACAATTTAAAAATTATTAAAACTTTTTACTTTGGAATATATACGATTATAAATAATTGTACATATATAAATTTTTTTAAGAAATATTTTTGCAAGAAAAAGTAAGCATTATAAACACAACTGAAAATATTGAAATTATTTATTTTTGCAACAAAAATGTAAGTAAAATAACTATTTAATTAATTTAACAATTTTAACGTAAATATTTTATGGAGTATTATATAATTCTGAAATTTTTATTTGGAATGATTTATTATGGTTATTTTTATTCTTTTAAGAGAAAAATTACGTTAGTTTTTAGAAGTTATTTCTATATATAATTTTTAAATTTTATGTTTTTGGAGAACAAACTCGTTTTTTTATTTACTCTTATTTGGCGTGGTGGTACTATTTACCTGATTATCTTCTGCTTTTCTTTTCAGAGGTATTTCAACAGCTTTTATTAATTCTTTTAAGGGCATTTTTCCAACTTTCTGATGTATATCTTTGATATTATTAACAACTAAATATGGGGGAACAGCTATAAAATTAATATATTAATTAATAAATTGAATAATTCAATATGAAACATAAAGATAAGGAAAAAAAGAGTTACAATATATAAAAATCATCAAAGAAATAATTAAAAATTAACCAAATAATTATAATATCAAAGGAAGTAAATTATTTCGTACTGGATTTTTTATAAGAAATTTTTGCATGATAATAATTTAAAAGATAATAATTTAAAAAATTTAATTTAATTTAAGGAATAAATATATTCGAAACAAAGCATAAATATTTATAGGCAAAATATTAGATGTGAACAAAATGTATAAATGATTGTTGTAAAAAATGATATTCTATATTTATAAGAAAAAAAAATAATGAAAAAAATCAAATAAATTTAAATTAATTAAATTTTAATTTATTATTTATTTAAATTAATTATATTTTAATTCATTATTTATTCAAATTAATTAAATTTTAATTTATTATTTATTTAAATTTAAAAAGTAAATTATTTCGTACTTTTAATACTTAAATTTAAAAAAGATCTATTTTGTCAAAGTGTTTGCATTAAAAATTATTCAATGATATTTAATCTAATTAATTTATTTTTAATTTAATATGCTTTATAAACATAAAATTAAATAATTAAAATTAATAACTGTATAAAGCTCCAATAATAATAATCAAAAAATTAAATAGGTAAAGAGAACCAACGGAATAATTAATTTATTTTTTTTGTTATATTAAATTAATATTATAAAGAGGAAAATGTCTCATATATAAAAAAAATTTTTTTAAATTTAACAAAATTATAAAAAAAAATTTAAATTATAAAATTAAAAAAATTAAATTTAGAAAAAAATTTATATAAAAAAATTAATTCTAAAAAATAAAACATTCATAGATAATATATTTTATATAATTATTATAAATATTTTTACCTGAACTTTGCATAGTTCCGATTATTTCAATTTTGTCACCTTTATTTAAATTTAAATTTATATATTCATCATCATCAAAATTTAGAATACTAACTTCTAATTTAAATTTGCCATCGGTAATTGAACCACAACCTATGATTTTATTTAATCTATTGTTCATAAGCGATGCAAAATTTGTTTTTATATATGCTTCTAGAACTAAGATATATATAATGTTAAAAATATGTTAAATAATTTTAAAGATTAAAAAGTAAATTTTTACTTTAAGTTACAGTACGAAAAATTTTTATTTCGATATATATTGTAGAAGATACATTCCTAAGTAAAATATTATTTGAATTTCACGGCGGTCTCACTTCGTTTAAGAGATATACGAATTAAAATAAAAAAATTACTTGTATCATCTTTTCGTTAGATTCTATTTATGCTTTTATATTTTTTGTTTACATTTGTTCGTCACGGTTTCATGTTATATTTTACTTGAGTATTTATATTTTTTTAAATAATTTACCTTAACCACAAATCCTTTCATCCCACACCACGCCTGAGTCAGCGCGAAACGAGGTCTATTATTGTATAATTGCACATGAGTACAACTTTTTATGCGAAACGAGGTCTACCATACATAATCCCAGAGTCAGTGTGAAACGAGATCTATGGTTCCTTGTTTCGCATGGAAAGTTACAAACACATATGGAATATACAATAATAAGTAGACCTTGTTTGCGCTGACTCAGGTGTGATGTGGGGTGAACCTCGCTTCTCATTGAAAGTTGCAAACCCATATGGAACCATTCGGAAAGATGACCTCGGTAATGTTTTAAACAAAAAATATTAACATGTTTAGGATATAATGAAAATATGATATAAGTATGTAATTTCGAAATCGTATATCTCAGGAACGAAGAGAGATCGCTGCAAAATTCAAATGGTGTATTACTTAGGAATGTATCATCTACAATATATCAAAATAAAATTTTTATGCTGTGTCACCTAAAGTAAATATTTACCGTTTAAAATAATAAGCACACATAAAACTTACTAATACATTCGGAAGTATTTATAGCTTCACTTAATAAAACTTTTTGCGGATTAAATGATACAAATTTTGGATTATATTTTCCCAAATTATTAATCAATGTTTTTTCTAATTAATAATTCATACGATACATTACCGTTATTGTATATACTCATTTTGGGCATTCTCGCTTGTACTCCATCTAAATGAAGAACCTATTCAAGATTATATTAATGTTAAACTATATTTATTTAATTAAAAAAAAAAAGAAAAATTATAATAAAAAAAAATTATAAAAAAATACAAAATAAAAAAATTGCAAAATTGCAAAAAAATTACATAATTTAATCTAATAAAATGCTCAATCCGATCTATATTTTCGTTCCACGCGACAACCTGTATCCTTCTTCCGGCTCCATTGTTTAGAGAGAATTTAAAAAATTTATATTGTAGACTTCTACCAACAATACGAGACGCCTCGATGCCACATAACCGATTATTTCACTATATAAGAATTATAAAATTATAAAATTATATACTTTCTTTTTGTACACAAAAAAAATAATGCATTTGAAAAAATAAATCATAGAAAAACATAAAAAATAACCATAATAAAAAGTGAATCTACATTAACTATGTTATTTAGGTAGTGACATGAACACTATAACTAAAAAATTAATTAAAGAATTATAAAGAACGAAATTATTGAAAATAAAACACAATATTATTATTATTTGAAAGAATTATTGTTATTATTATTATTATTATTATTATTTTAAATTATTATTAAAAAAATTTATTTATGAAGTTTATTTAGAATATAGAATTTTAAAACTAAAATAAATAAATTAAAGAGAGAGAGAGAGAGAGAGAGTGTGTGTGCGTGTGTGTGTCGTGTGTGTGTGTGTGTGTGTGTGTGTGTGTGTGTGTGTGTGTGTGTGTGTGTGTGTGTGTGTGTGTGTGTGTGTGTGTGTGTGTGTGTGTGTGTGTGTGTGTGTGTGTGTGTGTGTGTGTGTGTGTGTGTGTGTGTGTGTGTGTGTGTGTGTGTGTGTGTGTGTGTGTGTGTGTGTGTGTGTGTGTGTGTGTGTGTGTGTGTGTGTGTGTGTGTGTGTGTGTGTGAAATATATATAATGTAATATGTATAATATTTGTATATATAAACTATAATATATAATAGTATAATAGTTTGTATATAATAACTATAAAGAATACGTACACTGTCAAATCAAAAATTTGAATTTTATTCAATATTTCATTTGGTGTTAAACAGTCTATTAATTCATCAATTTCATTCTCTCTTCTTTCGGGTATAGCTGCGTTTAAAATTTCTTAAAAATCTGCTTCAAATTCCATTTTAAATTTTATTGATGTATATTTAATATTTTATGACTATATGTCTGTGAAATGTTTGTAATAAAATATTATTGATGTAAATATTTATTTCTTAGGTTGTCATATAATTTATATCCTTTCTTCGATTGTTTTATTCAGAGAAGTACTTTGTGTAATATAATAGATGAAAATCAATAGGACGATTTTACCTATTGCGATATTGACTATCTTAAACATTTTTCTAAGTATAGTGATATCAAAAATTTATAATCAAGCATATACTTTTGGAATATTGGTATATTGGATATTTGTAGATAATAGTAAATTTTAAACATATTTTAAATTTAAAAATTATTGAATATATTTTTAACATTGTATATATTTTATAATTCTACAAGCATAAATGAAATTTTACATCCATTATGAAGAATAATCGAAAGAATAAGATAAAGATCAATTACTGATAGCACATTTAAATTAAAAAATAACATTAGAAATTTTGATGATGACAGATATTTAAATTTAGATTTAATTAAAAGAAATATAATTAAAATAATTAAAATTAATAGGAACTATGCAAAGTTCAAAGAAAAGAGAATTATAGTAATTTTTTAAATTCATTAATATTACTTTGTTGGAAAACGGCTTCAAATTAAATTATGCTGTTTAAAATTTTTAGGATATGTATCCATTTAATGTATCTAATGAAATGTGACTATAAATGGATTTATTTATTACTTTTCAATAGAATTTATATCCTTTTGTCAACAATTTTATTATATTTTATTTAGGAGTATTTAGGCGATATAATTGATGACAAAATTGATGATATGATCTCCAAATACTTCCTAGATAAATGCAGTTTATTCATTATCGATGAGTTATTTACTTCGATTCGTGGTTGCTTCGAATGGCTGCCATCGCGGTATTTTGAGAATTTGTGTGTAAGAGGGTAGATAAATAAGATATATTATTTCATTTTATTAAAATTTAATTTAGAGTTTATTTATTTTGTTCATGTAAGAGCTCAATGGCGCGCGCGTAGCGCGCGCCTGTGTTGTTCTAGTCGATGTAAAAAGAATGTGTAAACGGGTGCAATGCAACGATAGCAATAATGCCAACCGCCAAAATCTTAAACATCTTAACTCTCTTTTGTTTGCAAAATTTGTATTACGCCATAAAACATACAGAAGAGCATGGCAAAGAAAGTAAAAAAAATGGAAATCAAAAAACGTGAAAGTTGGGAAACCGAGAAAACTCGATTTTTTCTTAAATTAATGAGAGAACGACAAATAATGAAAGGTTTAGATGGAAAAAGATTTCGGGCAGATGATATTTTATGCAAACTAGATTTAGAACTCTGAAGCGTAAGTAAAAATATATTTTATGGGAAGTAAATACATGTAATGTAGTTGATAATTCTTTTGATTTATTGAACAATAATTTCATATTGTAACGTTATTTGCAATTTTAGTTCAATACAACAAAATTCGAAGACAAATGGGAAAAAGTGGATCTGGTAACTGCATGTCCTCATTTCCATATGCCGAAGAAATAAGCCAACTTTTGTATTACCGTCCCATTGCTATAAGGAATGTTGTAGACAGCACACCATTACAAGATTTTTCTGAGAGCAATGACAATAGTTGTAAGTGATTTTGTTATATACATAATTTTATAAAGTATAGTACGTAAAAATCTAATGAAAGCATATATAGGGTGTATCTTTTTAAGTGATGCACAGCTGATATATATATATATATATATATATATATATATATATATATATATATATATACAGGGTGAGCCATTTTAATTAACGCACGCAATTATTTCGGAAACAAAGCATTTTAGAGAAAAATGTTTCAGACAAAAGTTATATGGTTTCGAGGGGGCTATAAGATGATACCATTGGTTTGACCTTGAAAAGTCATTTGAAGGTCACGTGAAGGTCGCTTCAATTTTTTTAAATGGAACATCCTATATATTTTTACATATTCTTGTAGCTCATCTCGAGAGCTTTCCAAAACACTTATGATAAAGTATTTTTTATTAAGTATTTTTCGAGTTATGAGACTTGAAAGTTGTAGTATTTTGACATAAAAAACAAAATATCTCATAAAATATTCTTTTTTTGATAGTCTTACCCTGATTCTTTTATGCACAGAATAATGAGGCAAATCAATTAGTGTAATTAAAACATATAGTTGTCTTAAAGTAAAAATGTGTAGCTGCTCGTTGCAAATTCATATTTTTTTCTTTAAGACAACTATGTGTTTCCTTTATACCAGTTGATTTGCCCCATTATTCTGTGCATAAAAGTATTAAGGTAAGACTATAGAAAAAAGAATATTTTACGAGATATTTTGTATTTTATGTCAAAATAATACAAATTTCAAGTCTCATAACTCGAAAAATACTTAATGAAAAATACTTTATCATAAGTGTTTTGGAAAGCTTTCGAGGTCAGTTACAAAAATATGTAATAAAAAATAGGGGGTGCAATTTAAAAAAATTGAAGTGACCTTCACGTAACCTTCAAATGACTCTTCAGTGTCAAACCAATGATACCATCTTATGGCCCCCTCGAAACCATAAAACTTTTGTCTGAAACATTTTTCTCTAAAATGCTTTGTTTCCGAAATAATTGCGTGCGTTAATTAAAATGGCTCACCCTGTATATATATCAAGCGACGCGGTAGCGTCGCGACGCCAAGTACATAAAAAAACAGACCGAGCATTGAGTGTCATTGTTCTCGATCCGAGCATTGAGAGTCACTGTTCTCGACGCGGCGCTACCAAGTACCTTATCCGGAATTTTGGGTCTTATAAACTTTCGATTAAAATATCTCAAGAACTAAAGCCGTTATCATAAATCTGACGGCACTTTTATCATATAATTTGAGTATAAACTTTCGATTGCGACCAGTTTGAATAAGATTGGTGCAGTCAATCTCGAAAAATAATGATCGCATATCAGATTGTGACATTTTTTCGTTTTCCATTTCCAGGTTCAGACTCACGTACATAAGATCGCACGCACACACGCAAAGCAAGTTTGTCCCTCAAGGCGCATTTGCAACGCACATGTACGATTATTCGTCGAGTGTGCAAATACGCCTTAAGAAATAAGATTAAATGTATATGTGCGTGCATACACGTGTAATACGTGTGTATGTGTGTGCATACGTATGAGAGATTAATTTATCGTATAGTAATTTTCAAAAATAACCCCTTAGGAGGTGGAAATTATTATCTCAGGAACGTAAAAATATGGAACTCATTTGATTAAATAAAATTTCTAAAAAAATAATTGTCATATAATAACAATTTTGAAAAATAGTAATAATTTAGAAACAATCCCTTGAGTGTGAAATCTAATATTTCAGAAACGGTGCACCATAAAAATATAAAACCTGTACTGTTAGTTAAAATTTTTACAAAGATTAATTTAACGTATAATAATAATTTTTAAAAACCACCCCTTGGGGGTAAAATCTAATATTTCAAAAACGGTGCACCACAAAAATATAAAACCTGTACTATTAGTTATGACTTGTAGAAAGACTAATTAAGCGTATAATAACAATTTTTAAAAACCACCCCTTGAGGATGAAATCAATATCAGAAACGGTATACCACAAAAATATAAAACCTGTGTCGTTAGTTAAGGTTTCTACAAAGACTAATTTAGCGTATAATAATAATTTTTAAAAACAACCCCTTGGGGGTGAAATCTAATATTTCAGAAACGGTGCACCACAAAAATATAAAACCTGTACTATTAGTTATGACTTGTAGAAAGACTAATTAAGCGTATAATAACAATTTTTAAAAACCACCCTTTGGGGGTGAAATCTAATATTTCAGAAACGATGCACCACAAAAATATAAAACCTGTACTATTAGATATGACTTGTAGAAAGACTAATTAAGCGTATAATAGCAATTTTTAAAAACCACCCCTTGGGGGTGAAATATAATATTTCAAAGACGGTGGGCCACAAAAATATAAAACCTATGCCGTTAGTTAAGGTTTCTACAAAGACTAATTTAGCGTATAATAATAATTTTTAAAAACCACCCCTTGTGAATGAAACCTAATATTTCAGTAACGGTATACCACAAAAACATAAAACCTGTACTGTTAGTTATGACTTTTAGAAAGACTAATTTACCGTATAGTAACAATTTTCAAAAATAAAATATCCCCAAAAATAATTTACTAATATTTTCCACCAAAAAATAATTTACAGGAAGCATATAAAATTTGACAAAAAGATGTGAAATCCCTATAAAAAAAACCTTGCAAAGGTAAAAAAAATACGCCAAGTACATAAAAAATATTTCGCTTTGTATACAACAAAACGTTTAATTAAAAAAATGTCCCTAAGAATAATTTACAAAAATTATCCCCCAAAAATTAATTTGTAGAAAGGATATAAAATTTTACAAAAAGATGTGATCCCTCTAAAAAAAACCTTACAAAGGTTAAAAAAATACGCCAAGTACATAAAAAATATTCTACCTTATATGCAACAAAATGTTTAATGAATAAAGTCCTTAAAAATAATTTATAATAATTTTCCCTTACAAAACCATTTTTCTGAAAAACAAAACCTCAACAAATAATTATCATAAAAAAATATAAAAAAATAAAATATCAAAACTAAATAGGAAATCAATAATGACTATTAGCCAAGTACCTAAGAGCAATTTGCAAATTTGACGTAATACTTGCCATGAAATCAATTTTACATTGTAGAAATATTATACATAGATTCTTCCTAAAAAATTAAAACGCATTTTAAATTTATTCAGAGAAACTTGATTTTTAAAATATTTAAAGTTAACACTAAATGAGAATTAGGATTCTTTTAATTTCTAAAACATTTTTTATATAATGTATATAATTTAAAAATAAAACGTTTTACGCAAGTTTTAAATCGCACAGTCTTTAAATCGAAGTAAGTTATGAAAACTTGGCGTGCCCGGATCGTTTACATTATAAACAAATATATCCCCAATAAAATGTAAAATCTTAGACATTATACAATTAAATATTAAATCTATGCTTGATTACGATCCGGGCACGCCAAGTTTTCATAACTTACTTCGATTTAAAGACTGTGCGATTTAAAACTAGTGTAAAACGTTTTATTTTTAAATTATATACATTATATAAAAAATGTTTTAGGAATTAAAAGAATCCTAATTCTCATTTAGTGTTAACTTTAAATATTTTAAAAATCAAGTTTCTCTGAATAAATTTAAAATGCGTTTTAATTTTTTAGGAAGAATCTATGTATAATATTTCTACAATGTAAAATTGATTTCATGGCAAGTATTACGTCAAATTTGCAAATTGCTCTTAGGTACTTGGCTAATAGTCATTATTGATTTCCTATTTAGTTTTGATATTTTATTTTTTTATATTTTTTTATGATAATTATTTGTTGAGGTTTTGTTTTTCAGAAAAATGGTTTTGTAAGGGAAAATTATTATAAATTATTTTTAAGGACTTTATTCATTAAACATTTTGTTGCATATAAGGTAGAATATTTTTTATGTACTTGGCGTATTTTTTTAACCTTTGTAAGGTTTTTTTTAGAGGGATCACATCTTTTTGTAAAATTTTATATCCTTTCTACAAATTAATTTTTGGGGGATAATTTTTGTAAATTATTCTTAGGGACATTTTTTTAATTAAACGTTTTGTTGTATACAAAGCGAAATATTTTTTATGTACTTGGCGTATTTTTTTTACCTTTGCAAGGTTTTTTTTATAGGTATATATATATATATATATATATATATATATATATTCTATATTAAATTCAAGTAACACGACCTATATGAACCAGATCCACGAGACGGCGCAGTTCCAGGATGTTCATCGATATCGGACATTGACTCAACAACAACATATTGCGTGTTACAAGAAGATTTGTCGAGCAAATCGAATACCGTGAATCTAAATATGGTTAATAGTGATATTCGTACAAAAAGTTTGCAGATCAAATGAAGCTATCACTTTGAGATACGCGGACAAATTAAAAGAAAATTATGAAGAAGTTCAAAACAAAATTATGACAGAGAATCGATGCTTCATTGAACGGTTAATGGAATATGAACAACATTTTGAAAAAGAAATAATTAACAATATGCTTTTAAGTCAAAGAAGTATATTAAAAGAAACAACTAATCAATTGTTAGTTGGCTTGCAAAATATTTTCTTAAAATTCCGTCTCGACTATCCACAGTTTCAGTTCCTATAGTCAATTCAATCGCTTAAAGTTCCTTTGTACTCTCCCCAATTTATTATTCTTCTCCCTTTTTATCGTCTAATCTTGAATCGCAAGCTTTTCATTCTTCAAACCCTTTTCGAATGTGTTCGAGTACTCAGGATTCGTTATAATTTCAAAATACTCAGAATTCTGATGAAATTTAAAAATTATTTATAATTTAAAAATTATTTATAATGCTATCAAACTTTATTTGTATTAGTTTATGCTATGAACAAAGTGTAATTAATTTAATTTAAAGTATTATTTTTAAATATTAATTTTGGACGTGCAATTAAAATAAACATATATATTTGGCATTTAGGCATTTCGTTAAAAGCTAAAAGCTAGAAAAAGTTAAAAACTAAAATTTAGTTATCTTTCCTTTTGTGATATATTTTATATTAAATTGTACTGTGTGATTATTATAATAACTTGTATCATATGATTATTAGAAGTTGTATTATCTGTGCCATGTAATTATAATAATTAAATATATATAATAAATAAGAGAGTTGTGTACTAACTGTGACTACTATAATAAAAATGTAATTATCGAAATTAATTAATAATTAATAATCCGTGAAGAGCACAAGTTATTTTTATATTATGTTACGAATGTTCTTCGAAGCTCAAAATTTTTAGTCAAATAATTTTTTAGGGTATCCCTTATCTAACTTTCTAGGGTAACCCTTATCTAGGGTAACCTTATCTAACATTAAAATTATCTAAATTTTGAGCTCTTGTTAATTCTGGTTGCTGAATTTCGGCTTGTTCCTCTATTATTACATGTTCCCACGCAGGTAAATATTTTTCGTTTCGCGTCTCAACTATGTTATGTACAATACAAACGGCTGATATTATATGTTATTACATAAGTATAATGTACATCAATACGTTTAAGTACTCGTTGTCAGCGAGCTTTGAGTCTTCCAAAAGCTATTTCAAAACATACGCAGGCAGGATTCAGATATACATTGAAAGATTCTTCCTTAGGAATGAGGCGAACAGTTTTTAGCGTATCCTTTAATGAGCCATTCCAGTAACGGATAAGCAGAATCTCCTATTATAAGATAAGGCACTTCTATATTTAATACTCATTTAATTTTCGTTTCCTGAAATATAAGTTCTATGTAAATTTCATGAAATTATAATATAAACGTTATTCAAAAAATGAAACATTTTTTACTAACTTTGGGAATTCATTAATTATAGTTTGTGTACAATTTTGAAGTTTGGAAGACCGCAGGACTTATGACATGAACCACAGGAAATATTACGAAACCTGAGAAATAATAACGTTAATCAATCATTGTATTAAAGACGAAAACAGTGGAATAAACAAATTTTATATTTATACATACCTGTAGTTGTTATCTACAACTGTTTGCAATATCATAGAAGGCCATCCTTTTCGATTAATGTAGTTTCTATATCCATCACTAGGAGGAAGAATAGGGATATGCCATCAATTACTCCAATTAATTGTAAAATATGCGTTTTTTTTTCAAAAGCTGCAGCTATTTTACGACACTCATTATTGTCAAGCATGGATATCCACAAATTCATTAATTCCGTATTAATTGCATCAATTACTCTATGAATACACTTCCACACAGTTGTCTTATGAATCCCAAAATTATTTCCGATTATGCGATATTCACAGCAGCTAGATAAGAAGTATAGACAAATAGCAACTTGCTTTTCCACTGATACAGTTTCTATCTGATTTAAACTTGGAGCAAGTTTTTCTCGTAACTGATCACATAACCAGAGAAAAGTTGTTTTTGTCATTCGAAATGTTTCTAACCAGTCTTCCTCTTTAAAGTGATCGTTAACAATTCGATCCCACTAATCAGTACTTCGTTTTTTCCATATTTTCCTTTCTCGTGAAAATTGTAATATAGGTCCGAGATCAAGCAAATAATTTGGTAACGTTGAATTTAATAAGTGTTGTAATATAATTTCTTTCAGATGTCTTCGTCGTTTAATTAAAATATTTCGGATATGTACTGTACATTGCATAATCATGTTTTCTATAATTTTCAAGTATACGGCAACAAACGAGCGAGCAATTTCCATGTTCTTTTCCATGTTCTTTCCGCTTAATTCAAAATGAAATAATCTAAAATTTTAATTTCACGTGTTAATTATATATTACATTTTAGTTGATAAATAAATATTTCATAATTTCCAAATTCATAATGTAACCTATCTAAAAATTCATTTCAATTGTTGACTTACACATCACTTGACTTCTTTCACATCACAATCCTACCATAAACAAACATTTAATTTTACGTCATTTTATATTGGAAATCTTGGACTCACTTCACTCAAAAGTTATTAAGTTATTTTAGCTTGGTGGGGATAGGATAAGCTTGAACGTATAAACGCAACTCACTTTAAATAGGAGTTGTAATATCAGCGTTACTAAATCGAAGTTAGAAGCCGTGTAAACGTAATCATTATTTCGTTAATAAAGAAGCTTCTCTCTCTCTCTCTCTCTTTCTCTCTCTCTCTCTCTCTCTCTCTCTCTCTCTCCCTCCCTCTCTCTCTCCCTCTCTCTCTCTCTCTAATCTATTGTCGGATCTATTTACAGTTATAAGTAAGTAGTTTTTATATTATGACAATGTATGTATATTTTTCAAGAAACAAACCTCGTAACGATATCGCTCTTCCCGCATCACAAGATGCGGAAATGACAACGGACGAACTTTTAATAGCATGTATTGCTCAGAAACCCACTTTGTACGATCACCGGTTACCAGTTGCCGAGCGGACATTATTAAAAAGAAATACAAGAGGTCTGCAATATGATTGGGAGGTATGTAATTGTAAAATTATTTTTTACAATTAATATTATACAAAACTCAATTGGATGTTTTAATACAATCAGTATTCTAAATTTTTAACTGTATATTGATTTTATTGTATTTCGTGTATTATATGTATGTATTGAAAAATATAATCTTGTAATAATATCTTCAATACCACAAAGAAATCATGGACGTTGCCACTGCCAAAAAGGATGGAAGTACTTGAAAGACTGTTATACAAAGGAAAGGAAAAAAAATAATGAATATATTCCAAGTGGGTCGGCAACTCCTCCAACACGAAAAAGTGCTTTCCACTTTTATGAAGCCATGAGTTTCTTAAGCGACTGTATGGAAACGAGATAATATGTATATCACCTTCTTAATGACTAAGAACTAAGAATGTAGTTTTGTTGATCATATCAAGTTGTATTTTAAAAATTGCATGCTTTATCATTATTTAATTTTTTTAATTCAATATTTATTTTAAGTTTTAAAAATTAAACGTAGAAAATGTCTTTATGTTGTATCATTTTTTTAAACATGTATTTTTTAATACTTTTGAAATAAATTTTTACAATCTCTGAAATAGTAGTAAGGGTGATTGTGTATTCACGGTAAATTATTAACAATTTCAACTTTTATTTTCTTTCTTCATTTCATTAAGATAGTAAGTATTCTGCCTAGAAATTCATCGATATCACCGTTATCATCAATATCATTCGCATCAGATTTCAATGTATCGAGAAATACTGCACCGATACTGCCTGCAAATGCAGAGGAATGTTGTACATCAAGCTTAAGTAGCAGCTCTAATTTGCATTTATCGAAAAGTATGTACAATTACTCTTATATGTATAATTTGTCTTAAATGTTTATTATAATTTTGTTTCATGTTAAGTGTAAATGTAAATCATATTGTAAATTATAAAAATCGTGTGAAGTAATATACATTTTATTTGTTTTATATTTTTATTTCTTTTCTATAATAATCTTTAATAAACAAATTCACAGTTAATTAAAACCTGTATAATGAAACGAATTCGCGTATTAGGAATTATAAAAACGCCTAGATATATTCAATAGATATTTTTCAATTTCAAACTTACAAGAATCTGAATTCAAAACCGAATGTTTCAATAAGTTTTTGTTTGTTGGGTAAGATAAAAATTCATTTTTTAAATTAGATATCAATCTTATGTATTACTTATATGTTCCTTTCAGAAAGAAAATCATCGAAAAAAGATGAAGGCAATTTAGAAGCCTTCATTGCGACACTGATGGCCGAGCCAGAGACGGAAAATGACCTGACACATGGTTTTGTGCTAAGCTTATATATAATTTGAGCAACTTTCTCTCTTTGGTTCGCTCTCTGATATACAGGGTGTCCCTGAATGGTCTGTACAAACTTTGTGAATAAGTTCCAGGGATCTAAACAAGCAGAAAATGTCTTATAAACATGAGGTCGGAAACGCTTGCTTCTGGAGTTACGACGGTTCGAAGTTTTCCTGCAATGGCTGGAGAAATTATCACGTTAAATCGCATAGGTGTTACAAAACTGTGTTTATTTATTTCCTCGGTTTTGTCACGGACATAACAGGACAGTACACTTGCTATAGCAAATGCTCGAAATGGCCTCCGTTAGATTCCAAGGAAGCCTGCGCACGTCGCCGCATTGTCTGGCCGTCTATTTCCACCAGCACGGCCATACACCAGATGAATATCCACCAGTTCATCAAATAAATAATTTGATTCATTCATGTTTTTAAACACAGTTTTGTAACACCTATGCGATTTGACGTGATAATTTCTCCAGCTATTGCAGAAAAACTTCGAACCGTCGTACCTCCAGAAGCAAGCGTTTCCGACCCCATGTTTATGGGACATTTTCTGCTTGTTTAGGTCCCTGGAATTTATTCACAAAGTTTGTACAGACCATTCAGGGACACCCTGTATTGGAGATTGTTTTAATTTCTTCCAATACTTGTACAAGCATAATAATGCAATTTTAGAATCCATCAGATTTCCTTGTAGCTGTCAATAGATAAATTGTTACATAAAATTACAATATTCATTCAATATACTGGGTGTTAAAAAAGTCTGGACACGGTCGAATATCTTGATAAGGAAAAGTTTTACTAGAAAGTGTTTCAGACAAAAATTGTACGGCTTCGAGGGGGACATAACATGGTACCATTGGTTTGACCTTGAAGAGTTATTTGAAGGTCACATGAAAGTCACCTTCAATTTCTTAAATGGAACCCTCTATTTTTTATTATATATTCTTGTAGTTTATCTCGAGGGCTTTCCAAAACACTATAATAAAATATTTTTCCCTCAAGTACTTTTTGAGTTATAAGGCTTGAAATCATTTCTTAATTTTACGTAAATCATAAAATATCTTGTAAAATATTCATTTTTCGATTATCTTACCTTAATACTTTTATGTACAAAATAATGAGAGGAATCAATTGGTGTAAAGAAAACATACAGTTGTTTTTAAGAAAAAATATGGAATTGTTAATTGCAAATTCCATATTTTTTATGGAATTGTTTCTGCGTTTATTATTTTACGAATCTCTTCCTTTTATTGCATGTTTTTGTCTGGCCTCATCTCCTTGGTGAGCGTTTATCACATTTGCCAGTCACATCACAGCCTTCATTCTGTAGATCATTAATTTCATTAATTTACGAACCTTTTCACAATATTTTTATTTCTTATTTCATGTTATTTATCTTTGCGTCTAATTTCAAAATTATAACGGTTCGTCTTCGTTATTTTATTGCTTCGGTACATAACATAATATTTTTGCGACATCTGTTGACATGTATGTTGGGGCTTCTTGACTCCTTCTGTTTGTAATTTTTACAGATTTCCCACGGTAATTTTCAGGACCATAAACATATTAATGACTCGCTACATCTGATTAACTAAATTCTTGGATTTCGCCATGCTTTTATATTGAGGAACGATCCTTTTTAGAGACATTTCAACGCCTAAGATGAGTGTCATGTTTGCACATGTACACTGATTGGTTATTGTCTCTTTTGCGTACACAGACTCGTCGCTGTCTTTTATGCGTTCTGATACCTTTATATACCGGCAACTCCATAATTGTTAATTTACAAGTTATTATAAATAATTTTCGAGTGTCATGTCTGCACACGTTCACAGACATAAATTAATCTTCGATGCGCAATGACACTTTTATTTTATTTTTGCGACTTTTACATGCTAATAATGTTTTGTACCACTCGACTCCTTTGTTTGCGTTTGTCAATTAATTAATTAATTTTTTTCACTGAAGAGAACCCGAATGGGGTAAAAACGTTTGTCTATTGCCAATAAATCTTGCACTTGATCCATATGTTACTTTCACAGTTTTTTCCATCTTTGCTAAAATAATATATAGGTGCTGTTTCTTTTGTTTGTCGCCACAAGATACGCGATCTCGGTTCATTGACCCGGAATTTTAATTACCTTTTTATTATAAGATATTTTATGATTTACGTAAAATTAAGACATTATTTCAAGCCTCATAACTCGGAAAGTACTTAATGAAAACTGACTTAATTATAGTGTTTTGGAAAGCTCTTGAGATGAGCTACAAGAATGTGCAAAAATATATAGGGTGTTCCATTTAAAAAAATTGAAGTGACCTTCACGTGACCTTCAAATGACTCTTCAAGGTCAAACCAATGGTACCATCTTATGGCCCCCTCGAAACCATACAACTTTTGTCTGAAACATTTTTGTTTGCTGGACTTAGTTTTTGAGATATTTTACTGTCCAAGTTAAAATGGGACACCCTGTATATATATATATATTTTTTTATTTCTTTTATTATATGAATGCAATGAGCAGCGACATATTTTTTAAGAACAATCATGTTTTCTTTACATTAAAAATCAAATTAATTCTAAAGTTATGTTCAGTAAGATAAATTAAGTAAAGTACAATGCAACATTTTACAATGTAGTCTTATTTTCAAAATTATAGTTTAAATTAGAGACTATTAATTTATTAAAATAAAACTATAATTATGAGAAATTAAGAGTTTTATTATATACATGTACACATTGATTTTTACGATTGAAATCACATTAAACCCAATATTTTATTAGAATAATTTTCAATTTCAAAAATTTCATTAATCCCTTTTAATCAAAAAGATCAAATAAAATATCAAAGCTTTAGTTTTTATTTTATGGCAATTTAAAGTCGTGTATTATTATAAATAATGAAAAAATTCCCGATGTCGCAGATTCCGAAGCTTCTTACATGAGACTTCATTTATAATATTCACGAATATATGTCAAAAAATTAAATGCATTTTTTATTCATTTGAAAGTAATTTTAATAGAATAATGAGAATTTTTAGATTAAAATAATATCAAACACGATATAAATCGCATAAATTTAGTTAAATATAATTATAAAATTTTTATTATCAGACTAATTAAAAATTACCCGATTTACGTCGTGTTTGATATCATTTTAATCGCAAAAATCTCTTTAATTCATTAAAATTACTTTCAAACCGATGAAATTAAAAATAAAAGTTTCAATTTTTATTTTATAAGATGTTTACATTTTCGTGAATTGCGAATGGATAGAGGAAGCGAAGAAACCGATTGTAAGAGACTTCGGAACTCTTTAATGATAGGTCATCTCGCTCGCTCTCTACTCATGGTCTTACTTTCTCTGTCACACTTGACAATCGTGATAGACAGCTCGGAAAGATAAGCGGATCCAAGAATCGAGAGCGAGCGAAACAGTAACAAGAACGAGCGAGACAATAATAGGAGCGAGCGAGACAGTAATAGGAGTGAGCGAGACAGTAATAGATGCGAGCGAGAGGAAAATAATAGCGCGCAAGAAAAATCTGATTCTCAAGCTCGAGTCCTCGTTGCTCGTGCTATTTCTATCTCGTTCGCTCTTACTTCACTCGTCCTTCTCGCTTCCTCACGTAACTCTCGCATCGCTTTTATGCATATATACGTACATACATACGTACATACTACACATACCCTCAACCACATATAATATATATATATATATATATATATATATATATATATATATATATATATATATATAAGAATAAAAATGCTAAAATATAAAGGTGTGTGTGTGTGTGTGTGTGTGTGTGTGTGTGTGTGTGTGTGTGTGTGTGTGTGTGTGTGTGTGTGTGTGTGTGTACATACATCTTTATTATTTAGAACTTTTATTCTTAAGAAATGTGTACGCGTTTTACATTAAAAATAATATCAAACTTTCTCTCTGTAAATATATAAATTATTTATTAATAGCCTAATAAAATATCTTATTTTCAAGTGTTGTAATCATATAATGAATAAATTTCTATATATTGTATATAGCTGTTTTCAGTAAATTTCAGTATAATTTCAATATATATATATATATATATATATATATATATATATATATATGAGAGAGAGAGAGAGAGAGAGAGAGAGAGAGAGAGAGAGGTCATACAAAACTCATTAAAAATTTCTTTAATATACGTAAGCGTCTTGCTATACAGCACTGGTGCTACCGCCATTTTGTGCACATAGCACGGAACAGAACCAGAAATTGTGCACCTTATATGTTACCCTCTGAGAACATTCGTGCACCTTAGCTTCGTAGTTTAGGTGCACGTTTTTAAGGTCCACAGAGGGCGTATCGCTTTCAGGAATCACCTAAAAGCGGGCCATGACACCTCTCAGTCTTCTCTCTGCTATTAGTACCAAATGCGGCGCTGGCGACAATTAAGTACCGGAAATATAATCTAACTCTTGATGCAATCGTAAACCAAGGTCCAAGACTCGCATGTCTATACAACATCTTTTAGACAACATCTTTTTGTAAGGACATTGTACGTATTGCCTCAGTTATAATGAGATAACTATTATTTTTCTAAAATGCTGTTACTTACAAAGCACAACTTTTGAAGACTAGAAATCAGGAGACCGAACTAGGCTTGATAGAGTGAAGCCGAAATCTGTACATCTATTAGTATCAAACGCGGCGCTGACGACAATTAAGTACCGGAAATATAATCTAACTCTTGATGCAGTCGTAAACCAAGGTCCAAGACTCGCATGTCTATACAACATCTTTTAGACGTGTAAGGACATTGTACGTATTACCTTAGTTATAATGAGATAACTATTATTTTTCTAAAATGCTACTTACAAAGCACATTTTAAAGTCTTCTTTGAAGTCATATTTTAAAGTTATTATAAACCAACTACTTCAAGACTCACGTATTGTTTCTGGTACCTTAAAGTAGCCAGCGCTACAAGTGGGCAAATTTGAAAATGATAACGTGTAACTTTCCGGCACAGTTTGGTGGCTCTAATCAGGCATAGGCCCGATTTCACCAACGCGAGTTAATCTAATCGGTCGATTAAATTAGTCACCAGAATTGCCAATAGCAAGACTTCAAAAACGAACGTTGTTAAGTCGTTCTTAACCTATTCTTGTTGCGTGTCATCAAACATTATAAATGTGAAAGTAGGAATAAGGTTGAATTATCATATAATAATATTGAATGATAAAATGAATAATATATTTGATATAATTAATAATTATGAGAATATTAACAACGTTATGGATTTCTTAGACTTCGGTGAATACGATGATGATAATCTTGAAAGAAATAATGAAAGAAAAGAACGTATATTTAAACCACGTATTAATTATTTTGATGTTCATTATTTTCAATAATATGATGATATGTTGATCATTCTTTTACAAGTTGTAATTTTTCATCTTTGGTAAAATTCTTGCTACGTTTATTTTCCTTGTCCATTTTCTGCAAGTATAATTCCTTTATGTAAAATATAATACTTATAATTCATAATTACGTAATACTTTTAACTGTAATTATTAATTTTACATACTTTGCTATTATTATATACACTTGGCAATACACGATTCTTCACAGATGTCAAGAAAATAGGTTAATAAAGATCAGTTTTATGTTCGGCAGTTGGCAACTCTGAAATTTAACCGACCGATTAGATTAACTCGCGTTGGTGAAATCGGGCCATAGTTCGGTCTCCTGGTTCTAGTCTTCATAGTTGGAACCATTTCGTATACCCATTTTCTAGTACTGTCAATAATGGTTCATATTCTGAATCCTCTTTTATCGATCAAAGTGCCTCTAAAAGTGGCTTATAAGTCTTCTGATTGGCTATAAGCCACTTTTAGAGGCACTTTTATCGATAAAAGAGGATTCAGAATATGGACCAATGTCTCCACTTGGTGCGTGTCCGTGCTACACCCATAATTTTCGTATTGAGAAACATGGCATCGACTTCATTCCACATATACGCGTGATCTTTTCTCTTTATATACTGTTATGAAAATATTAACTCTTGCACACACGCTTATAAAACACATCGAGAGTGTCCCGTTTGACCACGTTGCGATTGACCAGAGCCAATTATATTGACCTATGCCTAGAGTAACCAGCAACGATTGACCAATCAGATAGTTCTATTTTGAATTGGCCAATTGGTGACGTGGTCAATCGGGTGCCACCCAAATACATCACACTCCCAGTAAAAAAATAATATATTTTTATTATTATTATTATTATTATATATAATTTATACAATATAATTATTATTAAATATAATTATAATAAATTCGCATAGATGAAATAAAATGACACGACAGAGAATGAAACGATCTAGCCATGGCGCATTAGCCGATCTTTTTTAATTAATATCTCGAAATTTTACGTGGTATTTGTAAAATAATATAAGACTTTTTAGTTCAGTTTGACGAGATCTATTTATGGCTTTATTTTATTCCGAGATACCGGAAACACCTTGTATATATACAGGGTGTCCTTGAGCACTACCTCACGCATTTGTGAGGAAGTAGAGCGTAGTAAATTAAATAAAGAAGTCCTATTCAATGTAACGATTTTTGCAATAATAATAGAAATATTAATTATTGAAATTGGACGAATGAGAGAAGCGCTCGACCGCTTGAGCTATAGCACGGCCCACCGTATTAGACATTGTCTGCCGGCGCGCGGCGAAACGTGAAAATGGCGATAGCCACGGTAACCACGGGTAGCAGCGCGCTGTCCCTCCCTTCGCCGCGCGCCGGCAGGCAATGTCTGACACGGTAGTAGCGCTCTCTCTCTCTCTCTCTCTCTCTCTCTCTCTCTCTCTCTCTCTCTCTCTCTCTCTCTCTCTCTCTATATATATATATATATATATATATATATATATATATATAGAGAGAGAGAGAGAGAGAGAGAGAGAGAGAGAGAGAGAGAGAGAGAGAAAGAGTGCTATGCCGAGCGAGAGAGAACGTAAGGATCATGGAATAGAATGCGTCCTTTTTTTATATGTACCTCGCTCTCCACTCTTTAACACATTCGAGATTTAAATATATTATAACTGTATTCCGAAATTCACTGATAGTATTAAAAATTTATAATGTACGCGTAACATGAACCTATAAATTTTCATTATTAGTGAATTTTGAAACATAAAGTCTGTTCTTTATAGCTGAACTAGTTAGTTGCACTGAGCTGCACTAGTTCAAAGGATATCTTTTTTACTCTACATTAGGAGGAAGAAGATAACCTCTGAACTAGTGCAGCCAGTTCAGCTATAAAGAACAGACTTATAGTCTATTATATGGTATTCATAGTTCAGTTCTTATATTTAAGATCGTCTTAAGTACAATCTTAGCATAATATAAACCAATTTATTATATATTAGCACCTCAAGACTTTACTTAAAACAGTCTTGAAATAAGAACGAATTATGAATATCGATCTATAATTTTTACAAAGCATTTCTCATATTTTTCAAACAGTTGGTAGCCATGTATTCGACACACAAGTCTCGACCAGTCTCGACTCAGCTTCTAAATTGTGTACATTTGCGTCGTTTTGTGTCATTGTAGGAAAATACTGTATCGAATACTGTGTCACTTTGTATTACTTTTTTTGTTGGTAAGCTTTCTATACAATAACGGTAAAAAGCTGATTTATCGAGATTCGATACTTGTAACAAATGTTAGTTATACATTAGAAAATATCTCTTATAATATATATTTATATATATTCATAGCTATGATATAAATATAACCTTCATATACATGAAGAGAAAATATAAGTAATGTATGTGGATAAATGTTTAAAATAGAGGAGGCCTTTTACTTCAAATTTTGATTAAAATGTTCACTCAGTGTGTAAAAATTAGAAATTGAAACAAAATTTTAATAATTAAAATTTATATCTTTTATGTCGAATATTATCAATTATATGTGTGTGTGTGTGTGTGTGTGTGTGTGTGGGTGGGTGGGTGTGTGTGTGGGTGGGTGTGGGTGTGGGTGTGTGGGTGTGGGTGTGTGTGGGTGTGGGTGTGTGTGTGTGTATTGAATAATACAGATGCTGGCAATATTGTCAATGAATTCTGGAACATAGCCACAATTATGAATAATGTTTGTATAGTTATAAATAAGACTTTTCTTACGTAAAATCTGTCATCTATCATTGTCTTTACACAGAGATCTAATAATAAATAAGTTATTACCGAATATACTTATATAACTATTCTCAATAAAATTTTCTATTTTCAAAATGTGTCAATTTTTATGGTTCATTATTTTCGTTACAATATCGAATGGGAATTAACTTGCCAAACTTTCATATATTTGAACTTTTTAGGAGCTAAACTGTTTAATTTTGTTTTTTTATCTAAAATTAACATTTGTTTCTATTTAATTTTACTACTAAAAAACATGTGAACATTATTCCGATACTAAAATTAACAAATATATAAAAAATTAACTTGATCTTTTTGACTTCTAAGAAGTATATATAAAAGCATCACACACATACATTTTTATCATAATTTGATAGACAATCTATATTCCAAACATTTATTAATAAACGTAGTATTTTATTCAATTTTGATATGTTTTTTTTAATGCAATATTTAATTTATGTTATACGATTATAGAAAATACTGGAAATAATAGTAAAACTAATAGAAATAGAAGTAATTATTTATATAAAAATAAATTTAAAAAATGTATTTTTATCAAAATTTTATCGAATTCTTTTTTCAAGAAAATATGCTTTGTATATTAATAATTTATACTTTTCTAAATTTGAATGACTATTATTTGTCATATATTGTGAAATTCATCTTGTGACAAAAGAGAACAATAATTTGTAATTAATAAACTACATTTTCCCTATATGGCAAAATAACTTAAAATTACTTAAGTTATACGTTAAAAAAGTTATGTGTAAAATATAAAGATCAATTTTATCTTTTTATTAAAGAATGTTGTACCTTTTAATACATTTCATTTTGATAACAATTGTTAAAATAAACTCGTTGAAATTTAATAAAGTTATTAAAAGTCATTCAAGTTTAAAAAGAATAAATAAGTTATTAATTTTAATAAAATATGTGTTTAATAACGTGTCCAATTGTACTGTGTCCAAGTGCACTGTATATATATATATATATAGTGCACTTGGACACAGTACAATTGGACACGTTGCAAATAGACACAACTTTGCACATGGTTCAATTTGACACAATGCATTTGGTCACAATAATTTTGGACACAGTAGCTTTTGGACACAGCAAAAAATTCATTTGGACACATAAAAATACACATTGTTAAGTTGCACATCGTTTGCTTGGATATGTTACAGAGGCGAACGGTTTACTTGAAAAAATATAATTAGCTATCTTATGGCGTTTCATGATTGTAAATATTTAAATGTTTGTGACATAAGCGCAGGTGGGGAGGAGCGGAGCCCCTCCCCTCGTCTTTATATCACACGTATATATGTGTGTGTGTGTGTGTGTGTGTGCGCGCGTGTGTGTGTGTGTGTGTGTGTGTGTGTGTGTGTGTGTGTGTATACAGGGTGTTCCTAAATTCTGTGCTAAAATTGATACAACGACTTTAGGACATGAAAATAAATCGAAAATGTTAATAAACCTGTCCGAATTCGAACGGTTTTGGAATTATAAAGTAATAAAGTTGCTTTCTTAAGACAATATAAATTGAAATAAATGTTGTTCAATATTCTTTATTTTGTTTAGAGCTTTACAAAAGATGCTCAAAAATTCTTCCATCGACTTCGATACACTTTTAATGCTGCGATATCATTCGTAAAAATATCGACCGAGAAATGGAGATTTGAAGGAAAATAATGGAAGTCAATTGAGATTAGAGCGTGCCGCTCAGTACTCTGCAGCAGCTCAGATTAGAGCAAGAAGACACGACTAATTCTCTGGAGTCGACATGCCTTAGATCTGCAGTGAGTCGCTCGGTACTTCTGATAGGAACCGAATTAGAGCAAGAAGACTCAAGATACTGAAAGGGCAATTTGTGATTGTCGGGACGACAATCTTGGAAAACGGAGGCATTGTTGCGCGGTCCGTCACTGCGAATGTATTTGCCACCCATTGTATTCCGTCCGCGAGAAGTACGTCGACGGAAGAAGATCGTCTCCGCGCGCGTTGTCAAGATGTTATTAACAATGACTGTCAGAGAGCCTGAGTCCAACTGTCAAGCTGTACGGACGCGCGTCAATTTGTGTTTTCCGATTATTTTGAGTTCTTGTATGTTACTCGTGGTTTATTAAGGTTCTTGTGTTCTGTAAAACGTGTTATTATATTATTTACGAATGTGCGAGTGCACGAGTGTGAGCGTGTGCCGATCAGTTGTGTCGCGCGCGTTCGATATATATCGTTCCGCGGACGCAACAGAACTCCAAATATTTTCCAAAATGCTTGAAACATTTATTAATTCGTCCAAAAAAGTGTATCGAAGTCGGAAGACGGAAGAATTTTTGAGCATCTGTTGTAAAGCTTTAAACAAAATAAAGAACATTAAATAACATTTATTTCAATTTATGTTGTCTTAAGAAAGCAACTTCATTACCTTATAACTCCAAAACCGTTCGAATTCAAACATGTTTATTAACGACTTGTTATTTTATTATTTTCGACTTGTTTTCATGTCCTAAAGCCGCTGTATCAATTTTGAACACTGAATTTAGAGCGGGGACACCCCCCCAGGTAGCAAGCACACGTCATTTTGACGTTTCAAATTGATCATTTACTGACTATTCTTGACGTCACGAATTGACGTAAAAGTGACGGTCTAATGTCACAGATTCTTGACGTCATGATATGTACCGCATTTTGACGTCACAAAATACGATATTTTAACGTCTTTTTCTTAGCATAATAATGTATATATATATATTTACTAGTGTTGTCGAATAAAGCAGATTAACCGATTCGAAAGCATCATTGAATAATTACAGCCATTTTATTCTTCAGAAGAATCTCGAATCAATTAAACTGCTTTATTCGAAAATGCAAATATGATAAGGAAATAGGTCACAAGTTTTATATTTGTTATTATTATTTTATTTAAACGTAAATAAAAACTTACATCTAATATCATATAAAATTTTAATAAATAATGTTGAATGATAGATGGAAAGAGAGAAATACATGCATACATACTGATACTCATATATCATGTGCACGTATTTTTATATAATCACATGCGACCCACATTAAGGATAGAAATTTTTTCTTTCGCTTGATCAGCGACGAATATGATAAAATTAAGCATTTCTAAGTATTGATAGGACATGATATCATTTACGTGATTAATTACATTGATTTCATATTTTTTTATGTACTTGGCGCACGTTTTTTATCTTACATATCTAGTTTTATTTAATTTTTGCCTCTAGAATTTTTTGTAATGTTAATTTAAAAATAATTGTATTAGATTTAATTTAATAATATAATTAATATAATAATTTAAAAATAACACACTTTGTTCTTTTTGTTATATACAGGACTTTACCAATTGACATGATGCAACGCATACAAGATAATAATCGGGTAAGAAATTTTTTAATATTTTAATGAATTCTTCTTAAAACAATAATATAAAAATATTGACAGATAAAAAATGTTTTAGCAAATGTAGTAACAAGTATATTTGTCTATTTTATCTCAGGTTTTATTAAAAATATATTTGGTGTATAATTATATATATATATATATAAATTATATATATATATATATATATATATATATATATTGTTACGTCCCTGGTTTGAGTCGCGGTCGAATCTGTTTTGAAAAAGGGAAGAAGATCTCGTGGTCAAGGAATTGTTGATAGAGCAGCCGTCATTTTGAGTCGGAGAATAGCCGTCAAGCTATACGGACGCGTTTTCGTTTACGAGCCGTTATTGTGTTATTTATCCGTTGTGTTAATCTGTTGTTCGTGTGTGTTCTGTGTTCCTGATTAAAGTTCCTTATTATCTTCAAAAGTGTTTATTCGTTTAACGCGATCCGCGACAGCCGTTCTTTAGTGCGCGTCTTCGATAAATCTCGAAGTCGTCGCCCCGGGCGCAACATTTTGGGGGCTCGTCCGGGATAAAACTGACAGCAGTGATTTTGTGCGATGGCAACGATAGAAGAGGAGGAGGCGCGAGCAATCCGAGCCGCCGTCGGAATCGAGAGCAACAGAATCGGCAGCGACGGAGTCGACGGCTTTACAAACCGTGTTGCTCGAGATGCGGCGAATGCGCGAGGAGCAGGCGCGACGAGAAGAGGAAATCGTCGCAATGCTTCGCCGGCATGATGAGGAGCTGTAGCTTCTGCAGGGGAGCCGGTCTCAACCTTCACAACAGCTAAGTCGCTCCAATATTTTAAAAATGCAGCTAAATCGCACGCGGTCAAATCCGCACGCGTAATTTGTTTTAAAAAAGTTATGTTGAAAAATGTTTCCTTTAAAAAAATTCTTTTAAAAAGAATGTACTGGTGTGTGTAAAATTAAGGCGGGCTCGAATGTATTTTGAATAGGGGATAACTCTTTCATTAGAATGCCTGGATGGCAATATTCGTGATTTCCGGTGTTTGTTTTAATATTGGTTGTGTTGATTCCAATTATTTCTTTGAGCGAATTGTAATCGGTAGAGTAATCCTCGAAGTATTCTGGGAGGGGCTCCCAAATTGTTTTGATTAGGGAATGGTTCTACATCCGAGGCCTGAAAAGAAAGATATGGATGAAAAAAAAAGTTTAGTGCTTGTTACTCGTTTTATTGTTTTTGTTGTTTAAGGAAAAGAAATTTTGGTAATAATTCCGAATTTGGCAACGAAGAAAAGAGAAAGACGACGATTACCAGAAGGGATAAAGGCTGCCTCACCCACGGTTTTTGACCCGTGGTTTTCCCGTGGATCTTTGGGCGAATGCCGAGGCAGGGGCCTGAGGAGTTCTCTTGAGAGAACGGAGGGTCCACGGGAAGATATCCCCCCCTCTTGCCTGAAGATTTTAGTCTTTGAAGGAAATTTTTGGAATCAATGGAGTCGTTTGGTCCCAAGAGAATGTGCAGTTCGGTAACCTGGAACAGCAGTTCAGGGAGAACATGGAGACACATCGGGAACTATAATTCGACCAGATTCCTGAAAAAACTTGCCATTTTGTGATTGTCGAGACGACAATCTTTCGAAGAAGGAGGGCAAGTGTTACGTCCCTGGTTTGAGTCGCGGTCGAGTCTGTTTTGAAAAAGGAAAGAAGATCTCGTTGTCAAGGAATTGTTGATGGAGCAGCCGTCATTTTGAGTCGGAGAATAGCCGTCAAGCTATACGGACGCGTTTTCGTTTACGAGCCGTTATTGTTATTTATCCGTTGTGTTAATCTGTTGTTCGTGTGTGTTCTGTCTTCCTGATTAAAGTTCCTTATTATCCTCAAAAGTGTTTATTCATTTAACGCGATCCGCGACAGCCGTTCTTTAGTGCGCGTCTTCGATAAATCTCGAAGTCGTCGCCCCGGGCGCAACAATATACATATATATATATATATATATATATATATATATATATATATATTGTTGCGCCCGGGGCGACGACTTCGAGATTTATCGAAGACGCGCACTAAAGAACGGCTGTCGCGGATCGCGATATATATATATACAGGGTGTTCCAGACCACCCGTACACTTCTTTTAAAATGAAAATAAATGGCTTTTGTCAAAAATCGCGAACAATTTTTAAGTAAATCGGGTACGCTCTATCAAATGGTGATATTTTCAACTTTTGATTCCGACCGGAAATACGCCATCCGGATCGGAAGTTGAATTTTTTTAGGGGAACATGGTACTTTTTATTACAGATTCGAATTGTACGTGAAAAAATAAGAAAGTTTTGTATCAAACGTTTTTTCTGAAAGTGCCTCTGTCAATCTTAAAATTGATCTTGAAAGTAACTGTGATGAACTTTCAATAATTATTATATTAATATTTCTATTTTTATTACAAAAATCGTTACATGGAATAGGATTTCTTTATTTAATTTACTGCGCTCTACCTCCTCACAAGTGCGTGAGCACATACTCAGGGGCACCCTGTATATATATATATATATATATATATATATATATATATATATATATATATATATATATATATGAAACTGTCGAATAATCATCGTAGACAAAAAATTAAAAAAGCATTTTGAAATTTCAATGCACAGTTGTTGGTTTTTAAAATTTTTATCTTCCTTATTCTGCGCTTTAAAAAACAACGCTTTTTTTTTAATTTTCTTCATAAAAAAATGCTGGTTTCGAAGTCATGTAGCTCGGTCAAAAAAAAATCATAGAAAAATTTAAAAAAAAAGCATTTTATAGACAAAACGTAGTTTATGAAATTTTAGTTGAATTTCTTGAGAAAAATTTTTTTCATTAAGTTGCGGCGTGTTAAAAATACATAATTTTAAGGAACTATACAGTGTGTTCTTTTTTAAAGCGCAGAATAAGGAAGATAAAAAAATTTTTAAAACCACCAACTGCGCGTTAAAGTTGAAACTTCAAGCTTCAAAATGCTTTTTTAATTTTTTGTCTACGATGATTTTTCAACGATGATTTTTCAGCGGTTTGAAAATAGTCCAATTTTTAGGGTACAAAAAGTGTTCCCTATTTTTTTTGAGTAGTATTTAATACATTACAAAAAATAAAATTTAAAAATAATAATTTCTTCTATTTGTTTTTTTATTAATTTATATTTATTTAATATATTCTAAATTTTCAGCTACCATTACCAAGAGGAGAAACTACAGAACGTCAATTAACATTAGCTATTTGGGCAACAGCTGAAAAAAAGTTGGAATTTAAACCATTACCTGGATTTGATCCTAATTTTGATAATTTGCAATATTATCGTGCTCAGCAAGACATTGATTGCGATGAAGTATATCCTGGAATATATATTGGCGATGGGTAAGTATAAAAACAAATATATATGCATATTATAAGTAATGTCCCAGCAAACACAGAATATTGCAGCAACATTGCTGCAATGTTGTAATATTGCCACGACATTGTTGCAATGTTATAATATTGCCGCAATATTGCTGTAATATTCTGTGTTTGCTGGGGTATGTATTATTTAAAAAACTTTTTAATAATTTTCTTATATAGAGCTACAGCAAAAAACAAAAAGTATCTTAAAATGTTAGGTATAACACATTTATTGAATGCAGCAGAAGGAAGCAGATATGGATTTGTAAATACAGATAATAATTACTACGCTGATACAACGATAAAATATCTTGGCTTGCAAGTTACAGATTTACCTTCCGTGGATATTAGTAAATACTTTTATATAACAGCCAATTTTATTGATGAAGCAGTATCTACTGGAGGTAACTTAATTATATTTACATATTTTCTTGTTTAATCATGCGTGTCATAAATTCACATAAATACAAATTCTGTCATTTTTTTAGGTAAAGCTTTCGTACATTGCATGCAGGGTGTATCTCGTAGTGCTACGTGTGTTCTCGCATATTTAATGATAAAGAAGAATATGTTAGCAACTGATGCTATACATTTAGTTCGCACAAATCGAGATATTCATCCAAATAATGGTTTTCTTCGGCAATTAGCAGAGTTGGATAATCGATTGCGTAGACAACGCTTACGTTTATATTGAATATGTAAAATTTCGATGTTACAAAAGATAATATTATTATTGTTATTATTATATGTTTATCATGAGATATTTAAATAAAGATGAATATATGGCAAGCATTCATATACAAAGCATAGGGTATAAGAGAATGTAGAGTAGCGAATTATAAATTTATAAATTTTATTTTACGGTTAAAATACAGAACTGTATTAAACAACAATTAAAAATTGACAAGTAAGAGTAACAACCCAGACAGCACACAAATATCCGAAGGACATCCATAAGACGACCGTTAAGGATATTGAGGATATCCACAGATGATCCGTTTTACGTTCTTCGGACATTCAATTGACGTCCGTGGTATATCTGTTTATGAAATTGGTGGACATACTTTAATTCCTAAATGATAATATAATTTATCTATTTCATATAAAATTTTACATAAAAATTTCTTATAAAAATTTTATTTATAATTTATACTTGCATATTGCACTTTACATTTTAAATAGATAATGAACGGATTATTTTCGTTTATTCGCCGGACATTTACTTGTCCGACTTATAAAATCAATTTAATATCTGAAACTCGTGATTTAGATCAGAAATTAAATTGAACAGTATATTTCTAATCTTATTTGTTACTTTTTGCAAACTTTATATAATTCTCATAACTAAAACTTAAATACGAGAAAGATAGCGCATCGCACGTCGCGTAGCGGTAAACGAACGAACTAACACATCCTTGCGCGCTCGCGCGAAACTTTGACCTCCAAGACCGGACATCTTGTGGACGTCCAAATATTGGCCATTAACGGATGTCTCAAATCGGATGTACGATGGATGTTCATTTCATGTCCATGGACGTGTGGACGTAAAATGGATATAAAATGAATATCCATAGGATGTCCTCTGCTGTCTGGGAAAGCCCAAAAACAAAGAAAAAAGTTCTTGTTCTTTCTCTTTTAGTTATTAGTATATTTTAAAATACTCTTCACTATACATATATTAAATATAAACGTTTTGAATCATATTTCGATCCATCTTCAGTGTGACATTAATATTATGCGTTAGAGAATATTACACAATAATGTATGAAATTATATATCATTCACTTTTCGCAATTGATACAGATACTACAATGCTGTATTTCGCAATATAATGAGCATATTCTCCCCAATAATTTGAATCATTATATTACAATATACCCACACAGCACATTATACTAAAAGATAACGAAAAGATGTCTTTTTTAAGTTATCTTTTCGACAAAACGAAAAGATGTCTATAAAGACATCTTTTCGCTTTGTCGAAAAAGATGACATAAAAAAGACATAATAGTATGTGGCACGTGTTTCTTCGATTGCCGCTACGCGGCGAGCCACTCTTAACTTATCTCGTATTTAATATTTATCACGAAATGTATATAAAGAATTAGTAATTAATATAAGATCTGAAGCATATTTTTGCCTTTTACGAGCAGTAATGCCAGAAAGAGGATACTGCTCGCACGCATCAATCAGAGAGAGCCACATATATGTGCTATGCAGAATGATTGTTGCGTGTGAGCTGTATCCTTTTCCTGACATTACTGTTTATCAATTTAATTTCTGAGAAATTGAATTTAAAATAATTTATTTAATAATCTGGATTCCTTATTGGGATTCAGAATATTAAACAGATTATTAGAAATTAGGTGGATAAATGGGAGAAATAGCCCATTTATTGCGTGTATTGAAGTATTCCTACTACCGAGTGTCGATAATCTATATAGAATGAATCAAGTCATCTTTTAGTCATCATATGGACAAGACTAAAAAGTCACTGAATTCGGGTCATGAGACGACTTTTAGTCATCTTTCCGTCGACTTAACGATGTCAGTAAAAGATGTCTGTGACAAAAAAATGTCCAGTTTTAATCGTACTTTTAGACGACTTGGTGCTGTGTGGGTACTAATATGATAAATTTTGATAAATTCACAAGTTTAAGTAAAAAATAGAGATGCAGAGAATTATTGCACAGAAATCAAATTTTAATATTTTAAATAATAGTTAGGAGATTGGCTCACCAGATCCTAAATTCCGGATAAATTGATGATAGTTTGGAACGCCATATGATGTCCCAGACAGCACATAACGCTGAAAGATATCTTTAAGAACTCTTTTTTAAGACGTCTTTTAGAACTGCGAATAAGATCTCTTATAGACGTCAATTTGAAGAAATCTTTTTTCTGTCATCAGAAAGACTTCTTAATTCAGACTACAATTTGTTATCTCATTTATGACGAGTATCTGTATGTTTCTAAATATGTAATAGTACATATGTATATAGAATATGCTTCCTCGCTTTGCCGCTATGCGGCGCTGCATCAAATTAGCTAACTCGTATTCAACTTTTCGTCATAAATGTATATAAAGAACTGATACTAACACGGTCCGAAGTTTATTTTTTCTTTTAAGGACCGTCTACGATGGAAGTAATATTGGTGAAGTTGGACGGTGGAGTAAGGCGTAAGCGAATGGTTCTTTTCCATTTCGCATTACTCCTAGTCTTACGCCTTACTCCATCTTCCACTCCACCGATATTATTTTCATTGTAGACGGTTCTTTAGTCAGTTTAATTTAATAAACTGATTTAATTTAAAATAATTTGTTTAATAATCTGGATCGCTTGTTGGGATTCAGAATATGAAACAGGTTATTTGAAATTATACGGATAAATGGTTGATAGCCTATTTATTGCGTATATTAAAAATAAAATATAAATAAAAATAAAATTATTCTTATGGCCGAGTGTATTTATATACTTTTATAAATGTCCAAGATAGTCACTTATCAAAAATGAAAAAAAGTAATATGTCTCGAAAGTTCATGAAATTTTCACATAGATTCCACGTAGATTCTAGTACCGTTTTTGAGCGGATTATCCACTCGAATATCTACGTGGATTCAACGATATTAATCTACGTGGTAATAACGTGAATTTCACGTACTGTTTTTGTCGGGATATTGTCGTCTTTAAGAAATCAGAAAAAAGAAGTCTTTAAGACATCTTTTTGAAGAAGTCTTACTTATTTCTTAAAGTGGCGCATTAGATTACTTTCTGAAGTCATTAAGTCTTCTTTCAGAAGATACATTCGGATGTCTAAATCTTACGTGAGAACTCTTTAAGAGTTCTTTTAGAAGTCATATTGCTGTGTGGGATATGAAAAATAATATACAACAAGAGATGTTATGAGATTATTCTCAGTATATTACATCTGTAACGTATATTTACAGTATGAGTATAGAATATTCGAATGATATCATGTGCTGTTAGGGTAATTGAATTTTCTTCCATTTTAGAAAAATAAAAATTCAGCTCACTTCTTACTATTCGCTTATTCGCGACGAATAATTCGCTACTTCACGGAGAATTATTCGCTACTCGCTATATATCATTCGCAGCGAAAAATTCGCTGCATGAAACGGCACCTTTAGGGTAGATTTTCACACTGGAAATAAGTTAGCGCTGGAAGTTCATATTTTTGAATAAACTATAGTTCAAACGATTGCTCCTTAATTGCTCCATTCGAATCTACAATTGCTCCCCTTTCAAAATTAATAGTTTTTTTAATATTTGCAAAAAACGTAAAATTTACCATTTTCACTAAAAACATATTTCTAATGGTTTTCGGCAATTATATCCGGTATAAAACGATTGTTCTCTAATTGCTCCCTATTGCTTCATCGTTACTTTAACGATTATTGCATTATTTTATCGAAAATTAACAAATAAATCATTTCACAAGTGACGACGACGCCACCTGTCGGCCATTTATCCGAACTAAATGTTTTAATAGTTTTTAGCAATTATATCTAACAAAAAAACGATCGCTTCTTAATTACTTCGCATTGCTCCATTGTGATTTTAATGATTTATTGCATTTTTTAAAATCGAAAATTAACAAATAAATCATTTCACAAGTGACGACATCTATCGGCCTATTGGAATAAATGGCTCAACGGCCAATGGCACCAATATTCAAACGTAATATATCAGCTCTATTGTTTAAAACTATATCAACCCCAATAGCCAAGTCTGCTAAAGCAGATCTTGTCAGGTAATCTGTTACAAATTTTTGTCGACAGAAAGATTACAGAATTGATGCAGGTTCTGATATATCATATAATGTCGGCAGAATGTCAACAGAAATATAACAAAATCTGTTCACATAACTGGACAACAGATTATCAACAGAAAACGAGCAGAACTTGTTGATATAACGGCACATTGATGGCAGAAATTGAACAGGATCTGTGCGGCGAAATTTGATGTCAGATTGCCTGTAGAAACCGAGCAGGATTTGCGTACACAATATCTGATAGCAGATTGACGGCAGAAGCAGAACAGAGTTTGCATGATTCGATAGTTCCTTCGTTTACCGCTATGTGATATACTTTCTCGCAATCAAATCTCTGTCAAAAGTATATATAAAGTCGCGATTATTAATAAAAGATCAAAAATATAGTAACTATTTCTATCACTTTAATTTCTGACATCTGATACAAGCAGATGAGATTCAGAATATTAAACTGATTGGAATCAATAGGATAAATGGTAAATTATTCATTTACTGCCTATTTGAAGCATAAAGCAAGAATTTAATTCTAAATAAATTATATTTCGTTTTATAAATTAAATTACTTTTACTTTATTATTAATTTAATTAAATTGAACTAGTCCTTCGTTATGTGAGAATAATTACAATATAACATATATTATTATACATTATGTCATATCAGAAAAAATTATAATTAACCGATAACTCACCGATAATACTGTTATTTAGCACCTGTAATAATCAATTTTATTGCATTTATACAACATTAATATAAGTAAGCCCAAATCTTGTTCGGTTTCTGCTGTCAATTTGCCATCAGATTGCGTGCGCAGATCCTGCTCGATTTCTGCCGACAATCTGTTGTCAGAATATGTTTACAGATTCTGCTCGGTTTTTGCCGCCAATCGAGCGTCAAGTCATGTTAACAGATCCTGCTGGATTTCTGCTATCAATCTGCTGTCAGATTCTGTGAGCAGGCTCTGTCAGCAGAATATAAGCTGAATGAGGACGCAGTTGATGTCAGTCTGCTGATATACTTTGATTAAATCTGTTACCAGTCTGCCAACATACTGCTAACATTTTGCTTACGGGGAATATTATATATATATAATATATGTTAGATGGATATACATATATTGTCTATATAAACGAAATTAATTTTAATTTTTATTACAGCCGTGCCTGTGTGAATAGACATGCTAGTAGTAATACTAGGAGAGTTCTAACCCAGGGGCCCCGAGGGGGGTGAGGGGCGAGGGGGAACCGTGGCGGGGGGGTGACGTCACGCGGGGGGGTGACGTCACGAGGGGTGATGACGTCACGTGCGGGGGATGATGACGTCAGTGCGGGGATGATGACGTCACGTGCGGGGATGATGACGTCACGTGCGGGGAGTGACGTCACGCGCGGGTAGAGGGGATACGCGGCGCGACCGGTGGACGAGGGAGTCCGCGCGGGAAGGGGGGATCCGCGGCGCGAGCGATGGACGAGGGGGTCCGCGCGGGAAGGGGGATCCGCGGCGCGAGCGATGGACAAGGGGGTCCGCGCGGGTAGGGGGGATCCGCGGCGAGCCCGCGATGTGTCCACATGTGTGAGAAGGACGGTGCACTGGTGTGAGAAGGATAGCGCTAAGTGTGTGAAGAGGACAGTGCGACAAGGATGGCATCAACGTGTGACAAGGATGACATCAACATACGACAAGGATGACGTCAACGTAGAACAAGGACGACGCAAAGGTGAGTGATAGCGACGAGCATATGAATGAGAGAGAACGATAATAGCGCGAAGAGAACGCATACGAAAGAGAACTATAATATCGCGAGAACAACGTGTGCGAGAGAGAATGATAGCGCGAAGAGAACGCGTACGAAAGAGAGAACGATAGCGCGTACGAAAGAGAGAACGATAATAGCGCAAGACAACGCGTACGAAAGAGAGAACGATAATATCGCGAGACTTAGAACGATAATAGCGCAAGACAACGCGTGCGAGAGAGAGCGAGAGAGCGCGAGAACAACGCGTGCGAGAGAGAACGAAGATATCGCGAGACTTACAACTAACGCGCGAGAGAGAACGCAACGAAGATATCGCTATACTTACAACTAGCGCAAGCGAGATAGAGACGCAAGGGATGGGAGCGCAAGGAGAGGCGTGTAAATAACTGCAATTTTTTCTTTTTTTCAATTAAAATATATAAAATTTATTAAAAATCTGTTATACATTTTTGTATCATAGCGCGAGAGAGATTACTTATTCTAAGCGCGTACGAAAGAGATAGCGCGAAAGAACAATGATGCATGCCGAAGATAGTGAGACTTATGATTAACGCGTGCGAGAGAGAGCGAGAGAGCGCGAGAACAACGCGTGCGAGAGAGAACGAAGATATCGCGAGACTTACACAACTAACGCGCGAGAGAGAACGCAACGAAGATATCGCTTTACTTACAACTGGCGCAAGAGAGCGAGAGAGCGCGAGAACAACGCGTGCGAGAGAGAACGAAGATATCGCGAGACTTACACAACTAACGCGCGAGAGAGAACGCAACGAAGATATCGCTATACTTACAACTAGCGCAAGAGAGATAGAGACGCAAGGGATAGGAGCGCAAGGAGAGGCGTGTAAATAAATACATTCTCTTTTTTTTTTTTTAAATTAAAATATAAAATTTATTTTAAAATGTGTGTGTGTGTGTGTGTGTGTAAATACATTTGTGTGTGTGTGTGTATACTTAAAATTAAGAATAATAGTAATATAATAGTAATATAAAATTTATATAATACGTTATAAGGATGTGAACAGCTCATCAAAATTGACATCTTGATCACCATTTTGATTTCCATCTTGATCCCCATTTTGATCTCCATTTTGATCATCATTTTGATCGTCATTTTGATCTCCATTCAGGTCTTCATTCAGATTTCTCATCTCTCCTGAAACATTCTCCTGCAAAAAAGAATCACTCAAAATAATTACTTAAATATTTTAAATTAATTTCACAATTATATTAGCAAAAATTATCTGTTACCTGTACAGTCTCTTCCTGTTGCTTCTTCTTTTTACTTACATATTTTTTGTATATAATTTCGGGTGGACATTTACATTTACGAGATTGACATTGTGTACAATACCGCGTTATATGTAATAATAATTTATGATGATTACCAGCAATCCACTTTCTAAAATCATCACATTCAATATTATGATCAAAATCATCCCGGAATATCAAGTCTATGTACGTTGGGTTTATACCCGTTGGAATACGTATATTTATACACGGGGTGTATCTACAGTCATTGATACACTTATCTACCCAACTGTAATCAACACCCTGATATCTACAAACATTGTCACCATATTTAAATATTTGATTGCAATATCCTCCAGTATGGCGTCTGATACATTGGTATTGCCAAACATTATCAGAGTCTATGAATCGAGTAATTTTACGTTTATTACCGAAATAAGAGTCATCATCATCATCGTCTACATCAATTGAGACGTGTGTCTTTCGAATTTCACGAAAAATTTTCTGTTGTACATGATCGGGCCATTCTGTATAACCATCTTCATATATAGTAACCTCGGCTTGTTTGACGAAACGTTGCTTACGCATACCTCGTATGCCTAATTCTCGATCGCGCACATATTGTGTTATCGACATTTGTTTAGCGTTCGATTTATCCATCACACTATTATTGTCATCTCGAACAAGGGTGATTATGCGTCTCCATTCTTCTATACGTGTTTGCAGATCCATTGTTGTAATATTATTTTATATGCTATAGTCCACACATATATGTATTGATAAAAATTGTCTTTTAATTAATTAATCTAAATTTAAATATTATCTTTGTCCAATACTTTTAACTGTTCATATATTACAATCACACACAAGTCCAAGTTTTTTTTTTCACTATCAAATATAATTAACAAATTTGTTCATACGAATCACATATCACATATCAATTTGATTAGGCGCGATTTCCACACTCCCTATAGAATTATGACCACAAGTTGTGGCTCACAAGAATAATACTCTAATGCCGCAGACTACCTCCTCTTCATTATATATCTTTTAATATCTTTTGTCCCATTCCAACTAGAGCATCACGTCTCATCTACCTCAGCATTTCTCTACATCTTTAGCGGAGCGTGTTGAGAAAAGTATAACTATTCTTATTCGTATGGAAGGAAAGAATTAAAATCATAGATGGAATAAAAATAATTATTTATTGCACACATCGTAAAGAATATCATTTACAGCACATGTTAATAATTCGCAATCGATTAATGATTCACTGTTAAAGACATCACTCTCGCGTATCGTTTTTACAGCATCGCATACAGTAGTAATATTGTTACGTTGTAATACAGTTTCAAATTGTTTAAATTTTTTATTCACGAGATACGTATTCTCGCATAACCAATTGTGCATATGATCGATACAATTTTCAAAATTAAATAAATATAATAATGTTTGTGGTTTCATGTACAAAGAATTTTCACATAATGTGAGTTTTACAATTTTCGATTGATACATTTCGATCGATAAATCTCCAATCCTTAATGGGAGAGCAGTCGATTGTAGAAATTGTTCAACGTCTGCTTGCTTCTGCATCAACAAATTCCACGTTGAAAAAGGCAACACTATTTGATTGCTATGTTTGATAAGTTTTGCGTTCAATTACCGTTCAATTCCGTTCGATTACCGTTCAATTCCGTTCGATGACCGTTCAATTACCGTTCGATGACCGTTCAACGAGCGTTCGTTTCTGTTCGATGGGCGTTCGATGATCGTTCATTTCCGTTCGACGGGCGTTCGTTTCCGTTCGACGTGCGTTCGATGACCGTTCATTTCCGTTCGACGGGCGTTCGTTTCCGTTCGATGGGCGTTCAATTACCGTTCGATAGCCGTTCGATGGTCGTTCGTTTCCGTTCGACGGGCGTTCAATTACCGTTCGTTTCCGTTCGATGACCGTTCAATTACCGTTCGATGACCGTTCAACGGGCGTTCGTTTCCGTTCGACGATCGTTCGATGATCGTTCGACGGTCGTTCATTTCCGTTCGATGACCGTTCAATTACCGTTCGATAGCCGTTCGATGATGACCATCTTTGAAAAAGGTTTCACACCTAATTGGACGACTGAAGTTTTTAAGATTGTCGAGGTGCAGAAAACTAACCCGCGACATTCATACTCGAAGATTCGCGTGGAGATCCCGTCGCTGGAGGATTCTACGAATACGAACTACAACGCGTCGCTAATCCCGACGTATATCTCGTGGAAAAAAATTTTGCGGGAAAAGGGTGATGACGTATACGTGAAATGGTTGGGAATGGATAAATCATACAACTCTTGGATACATAAAAATAATGTATTATAAATATTTATTAAAATATATAAAATATGTGT